>QRFJ01000120.1:0-47212 GCA_006176705.1 Cocos nucifera | reverse complement strand
CAGTGATTGGCTATCTAAGACTTTGGAATTGTTCATTCTCTGCGGGAGATGTTTTGTTTTACTCATTTGCTCAAAATATATATATATATATATATATTTTATGCACGGTGCAACTCCATACGTACCGTTCATGATAATTAGCTCACGTGTGAAGTCGAAAGAAAAAAAAATTCTTCTCTAAGCACCACGCTCCGATCCCGCACATGAGCCGATCATGAGAAGTATTTCTCTTGTTTAAATCATTCAACATGGTAACATGCAAATCGCTGAACCACGAGATGGTGCTGGGGAGCGGCCAGACTTTGGGACTCGATCATTCTCTCAGTCTACCTACCCAGTTTGTCCATGCATGCTTTTGTTCTACGTTTGTTGCTGCATAGCATCTGTAGCCCTTATGCAATAAAGCATCTATCTTCCTTCTCTATTCTCACGCCATGCCGCCCTATGCTTATGACTGGACGTTTGGTGCATCTTGTATGTTTCTTGCGGCTATTTCTCTGTCATATTAAATGGCAGGACTTGCATTGGTTGCTGCTTAGTTTTAATGCAGAGGAGTAATTCAGGTAGCACGCAAGTCAGATACATCCATATGAGAGTTTCTCAAGGCGTAACGATCCAATTATTTTTCAATATCCGTGTCTCTGAAGCAGGTCAACCCTTATACGCTTCATTCACATACTCTGATAATGATTTGGGAACGCTGTTGGGTTGTTACAGCACTCATGAAGGGTTCACACATTCTAATGTATACTCCTCTGCCGGACCTTATTTCATTTCTTTATTTTCTGAAGTTGCTACTCTTTTTCAAGCTGCAGTAGCCTCTTCCTACCCTGGCCTGATGCATCCGTGCAGCTTATTAACTGCTTATTATTTGCCCTTTGACGAATAGAGAGGCTCGCTCGTGCTGTCTCATATGGGTGCTTATTTGCTATACTCATGTCTCTGTTGAAATCAAATATCTACTTATATTCAAACCAGAGATCGGGTTCTTCAACCGTGCATCCTTCTATAGGCCCAATCTCAAAATGCTGATGCTTAGGAGGCAAGTCATTCATCTCCTGGTATGGTGTTCCAGTATGCTGCTGATGGACTTCACACAATCAAAGCTACAATCTGGAAGCATTACTATGGGTCATTTCATAGGAAATTCGTCCCCCATCAGCAGCTGGAGTGCAACTTCCTTCTTCCGTGGCATGCTTACCTTCATTTCATCAATAGAGTTGTTTTCTCTGTTCGTCCTCGCCGTACCATTAGATGACGGTTGTCCCCTGTATTCGACTTTTGGTGCTTTTAGTTATGTAATAACTTCTAGTGCAAGTTTTCCCTACCAAAAAAAAAAAAATAAAGGGAAGAGACAAAGGTAGAAGAAGAAGAAGCGATGCCCGATCTCTAGACGTTTGTCCGTGGGGGTATCGTAGCGGTGTGATGTGAAATGACCGAGAAGGAGCCTCGGTTTAATATTAGAGTACACAGTGCCCGACTTTTCTCACACCTGCACCAGGCGGTAACGACCACATCCATCCCCTCTTGGAAAACAAAAAATCTAGCTCAGGACTTAAAAGGTACAAGCTTTAATCAAGATAAACGATGCTTGTTATTATAATATAAATAAAAATTAAATCAATCTTATCGTGACGAAAATTGGATATCAATTTTTTTAAAAATTAAAAACTAAATTATTTTTAAAAATAAAATTTTAATTTAATTTATAAAATAAAAATTTAAATAAATAAATTTTAAAAAATTAATTAAGATTTAGTAAATTAAAATAAAAAAAATAATTAATTAATAGAGATTTAAGAATTAATTAAAAGTATTCTAGATCAATCTCTAGCAAAATTATAGTCATTCTTTTTAATGCAAGAATTTAATATTTTTAAGAATTTAGTTATGACTATAACTTATTTTTTTCGAGTATGAGTCGTATCTTCCGATCACGATCCATCTCAATAAAATCATAAACTATTTAATATTTAATTTTTAAAAATTTATAACATAACTTTTAATGATTTTCTCTAACATAAACTATTAAATCAAGTACGGACTATATTTTCCGATCACAATCCATCTTCATAAATATAGTCTATTTAGATATTAATCAATAATAAGCATGTTAACATAAGATCTCATGCATGGAGGATAAAATTTAAAATTGAGCAGAAGAACATATTATTCATTATATAAAAAAATATATAAAAAATAAAAAAAAATATAATCCATGCTAAAAGACTTCATCTACTTCTCTGTTTAAACTCTTCTCATACTAGAAACCAATGAGACCCTTCTTTGGGGGATTAGCCCCCTTTCTACGCAAGAGAGACCTCCCTTTGGGGGGATTAGAAAGGGGGCTAATCCCCCGAAGGAGAGTTTCATTGATTTTTTAGCATGAGAAGAGTTTAAATAGAGAAGAAAACAAAGATTTGTGGAGTTTTTTTTATGAAGTCATATTTGAGTTTGGATTGAATACAATGGAGACCTGCAGCTTCCTAGCGGTCGGATTTGTGATCGAACCGCTTAAAAAAAACATCAAAAACCATCGTACAACTTTAGATCAAGCCCTTGATTGATTTTGAGCCGTCAGATCACTTGATCAGGGGTTTGTAGCTGTTGGATTGCGCAACAGAGAGTTGAAGGTGTTTGAAATCAAGTCAAAAACCATCTCCACCGTTCGATCGCATCTGGAATGGCTCGCTACCGTTCGATCTCATGCATGATGCGATATCAGTCGTTAGATCGCGTGTAGGAATGCCTGAAGGAGTCCTGGATCAAGTTGAAAAATCACTCCCACCGTTGGATTTTGAACGACGTGGCTTTCAGCCGTTGGATGGTGCATAGCGCCTCTGCCCTTCCATGTGCCGCGTAAGAGCTCGGTCCACCATCACAGTGTTCCGGCCCTATGAACTGCATGATTTTCGTTCTCAGGCTAACATCAGCCACTGGGCCAAGTTCGCATGCAGGCTAGTTTGCACACTGCAGTCGATCTGAGCCGATTCAGACCAAACCAACTGGCATTATTATTATTATTATTATTATTATTATTATTATTATTATTATTATTATTATTATTATTATTATTATTATTATTATTATTATTATTATTATTTTATTTAAAGCTTTCAGGTTTCGTTTCTTCTTCGATTTAGTTCTGATTTGTGTCAAATTTAATTCGTTTCAACTCATAAATCGAGCTCTTTACATTGATAAATTTGTTTCTTATAAAATATAAATAAAAAATATTAATTTTTAAAATAAATATTAATTTATATATATATCAATATTTTTATTTATAAATTTATGATAATTATCATACTTTCAACTTGAGTTTTACTCATCCTTGAGTAAAAAAAAATTAGAAGTATGTACCGACTCAATAAAATGTTAAAGTTTCTTTAGATCATCCTAAAATCAGTTAATAACTGATTAGAAAATCAAGAGATACGTCATTGGATTATTAATTCCATCCCAAATAGTGGTTAAATGAAGAACATAAAATTTTAGAATTTTTTCTTGACCAATTCTCTATTTTTATTTTTTAAATCCTCTATCTTTAGTATAGGTTAGAGTTTTTTTTGTAGCATATTATAGTTAGTGCAATATTTTAATTTCTTAAGCTTTTTATCTGATCCTTGTAACGAGCTTTAGACTAATAATTTTCAAACTAGTTGACTTTAGAGCATTAAGCATAGAATACCTCTCAAACTTACTGACTTGAGTCAAATAGGTTACAGATTAAAACTAGCTGTATAACAAGTTTCTTCATATTTTTCATTTTTTGACGTGAACATCATTATTTACTTAAGCAACGGGATCCAGTTACTTAGTGAAAGATCAATATTTAAAACTTGCTCTTTTCTTTTTTATATATATATTTTTATCATTTTTTATCAATTTTTTTATATATATTTTTCACTCATATCCATATAAAGTAGATTCTTTATTGAATATTGGTTGGAAGAAGATTTTAAAATTACTCAAAAATTTATTTTATTCTAAATCTGACCATTTATTAGGTTTTCTTAATAACTAAGTCCTTAGTATTTTAAAATTTTTCTAGATCATTAATCAATCATCGATTAAAATGCCTGATTAACTTTATATTGAGATGAAATTAGGTATATAAGATTAATTATTATGATATTTAAGGACTTAAAATATTTTATTTATCTTTTCCTCCTAACTTAATTTTTATTGTCCTCAATGAAAAAAAAAATAGAGTGTGATACATAAATAGAAAGAAAAAGAAAAGGGTTCACCTCGCTTAGTATGTTTCTCGGCTCAGCTTGGGGTTTATTTATTCTTTATCCAGCATGGTTCTATAATTCTCCCCCTAACTTAGTCCTAAAAAAAAATTAAAAAAAAAAAAATTAATGCAAAAGCCTGAGTTGCCTTCCATTAAATAGTAAGTTTAACATCTTCAGTCAGACCCTATGAAGAAGTTTTATATATAATTAACTTTAGTACATCCTTCAGAATTTCAAAAAGATAAGGCTAATCAGATGGCCTTATCATCATGGCAAAAAAATATTCATAAAATACTTTCCGATAATTAAACTTAGCCTTGATTAATAGAGTATACCGAGCAAGTATATTGTAATAAAATTTAAAATTAGCATAGTTTTTATGATGACCAAGAAGGAATTGTGTTTGTTGGGCCGAAATTGAGCATGGTGGTTTAGAAATTTTTTTAACTATAACCTAATCTATCCCATTTCTTTTCTCAAGTATGATATGTCTTGGTATCAACTCTTCCTAATTTAAAGTATGATATTTTTTTTAATTAATTTTAAATCTACCTCCATACAATATTATTTTAATATTATTAATAAATTTTGGAGGCTATCCTTGAAAGTATTGTCAAATATAGAAAAATCAAACTTAAAATTATTATCTCTTATTTTAGTAATATCCCATCCAATAGCTTCTTTACGTACTATTAGAATACCTATAAGTTGGTCTTTTTAGTTAGGTATTACTAGTGGGATATCAATGGGTGCATCAAGAAGTGGCTTCAATTCTAGAATAATTGATGATTCTAACAAGAGAGTTATTGATAGGCTAGATGGTAGCTCAAATTTTTCAATCCAAAATGGGATGATTTTGGGGTAGAGCATATCTACTTGGTCATTAACTTCTATATTATATCCATCTTCATCAAAATCATTCACCTTATAAAGGATTTAAAGAATTTTAGAAAAGAATTATGGATAAAGCTTCCTCTAATATGTTGTTCATTTGTGGTTCTTGAAAAGTCTCTATTAATTCCATTATCTCATTAGTTTATCCTCCTTTCCCATTAAAAGGAATCGGTGATTTTAGGATATTGAAGAATGGATTCATAGGTAAGTAAAATGATGATGAAATTGATTCATTCCACTGGTTCTTTCTTATATTTTGTTGCTTCAATTATATGATCTAAAAGGATCTTTTTGGTTGTGTAGGATTATTTTATGACCATTTCATTCTTGAGAGTCATATTTGATTGTTCAGAAAAAATTTATGAGATATTAAAATTTCTATCCATGTATGGTCTCTTAGAGTTACTCTCGGGTTGACTAGACAACTATTTTTTCTCCTGCCAAGTGAATGTAGCGCTCGCTTGTCTAGTTCTTTTAAGATTTGTTGACAATTGTGCTTGATGAATTCTAACCTTTCTAATTCTTGCTAAATTCTCTTTTTAAAAGTTGACTCATTGTTATTTAAAGAAGATTGATACTGTGTGTCAGTCATATCATCATAAGGTGCATCCATAAATATGAATCTTTGTGGCATCGGAATAATCACCGGTTATAATTGCCATAAGAAATCTAGTTGAGCCCCCCAACCTAGTTTATAGACATTAAAATATGGATTATTTTCTGATCTGTAAGCCATTTAAGTTTGATCTTGATGAACTTATTCATACATATACTTAAAAAATTGGTGTGGACATTCACTCATAAAGTGAATGGGGTTTGAATATATTGCATAAACTTATTATGTAGGAAGAAAAGATGGATAGGAAGAGTGTTTAATAGCTTCTAAACGACTATTCTATGGGACAGCTCAACGAATCTACTATCAAAATCTATATCTGATTGTTCTAATTTATTCAGATATGTAATCAATGGTTCTAAATCAGAGTAATCATCTTCTGATTATTATTTATTTTATTTTAAAGAATAAGAAAAGAGACAAAAAAAGAGAATTCTAAAGATAAGAGCATAAAGGATCCTAGATCTAAGAGATAAGTACAAAAAATTAGTTAATATTTATTGTTAATTATAATTAAGTTAAGCAAGCATGGACTCTCTATTCTAAGGTTAACCTAGATCTAAACAGCTCCTAACTATTCCAAGATCACTTTCGAGCACTCTAAGTCCAAGAATGACTAACTGACTCGGCCAGTAAATATAAGATATGAAAGGTTTTCTGCTTATTACTTTTTTTATACACTAACTGAGTTGGTCAGATCAGACAATGGAACCAATTAAAAGCCACCTTCTTAAACTACTTACCTTAGACATCGAGCAATTAACCAATCTAAGCTCGATCCAACTTTAAGACTTTCTTATCCTATTAAACTCGAATATCCTAAAGCCAATATCTAATTAATTTTAAGTTAAAGGCTTAGGTCAATATAATATAAAAGATGGTAGTTTGTGGACTAAGAAATGATGATCAAATCTCCATCTTATCTTGTTTAATGGGTTGTGCTCTTAAAGTATTTTATGAAAAATGTAATGCGAACAAAATAAAGTGTCTAAACATGTTAAGTTTTTTTAAGATTTAATTAATTTCTCGATATTAATTAAATATTATAAGATATATATATATATATATATATATATATATATATATATATATATATATATATATATATATATATATATATATATATATATATTAGGTTATTTAAAGAAAGAAAAATAAAAGATAGGTTTTAATTAAATTAATTAATTATGTTAGATTTTATTTAAATTAATTTAGAGAATCTAACTAATTGAAAGTAAATTATATTAGGATTAAAAGGCAACTAAGTAACCTATAAGTAAAGCAAGAAATTAAATCAACTTTTAAGACAGTAATTTATTCTAAGTTATAAAAAGTAGTAAATTACTAGGTTATAAAAAAAGATAGTAAGTTAATTATGTAAAATAAGATAATTATTTAATCATATAATTAAGATAATTTAGCTAGAAAGCAATCAATAAATCATATATGAAAAGCAATATAAAGTAGTAATTTTTAAAAAGAGTAAATAAATGGTAATTAAGTAATTAAATTAAATTGACTGATAATAAAAGATGAATTATTAATTAGCAAAAATAAAATATGAAAAGTAAAAATAGAAAAAATAACTAATAAATTAAAAATATAAAATAGTAAAATAAATAAATAAGTAAAGCATATAAGGTAACTATGTAATAAAATAAAGAAATAAAATAAATAAAACAATAAAGCATATAAAGCAATAAAAAATTAAAAATTTTAATTTTTTTATTGAAGCAACCATGCTACAATTTCTGGCAATAATATCAAAAGTTTGATACTTGTCGTTTTAGCACAAATAAAAATTAAACTGATCTTACTATGGGTTAAAATAGTGATGAGTCAGATATCAATTTTCTCAAGGATTAAAAACCAAGTTAGGTTCAAAAATAAAATTTTAATTTAATTTATAAAATAAAATTTTAAATAAGTAAATTAAAAAAAATTAATTAAGAATTAGTAAATTAAAATAAAAAAGTAAATAATTAATTAATGAAAAATTAAGAATTAATTAAAAATATTTTAAAATTTTGAATCCATCTCTAACAAGATTGTAATATTTTTTTTAATATAAGAATTTAATATTTTTAAAAATTTAATTATGATTATAATCTATTTTCTTTAAGTATGAATCATTTCTTCCGATCACGATCTATTTTAATAAAATCATAAGCTATTCAATACTTAATTCCTAAAAATTTATAACATGACTTTTAATGATTCTCTCTAACATAAACTATTAAATCGAACACGAACTGTATCTTCCGATTACAACCTATCTCTATAAATATAGTTTATTTAGATATTAATTAATAATAACCATGTTAACATAAGATCTCATATATGGAGGATAAAATTTAAGATTGACTAGGAGAACATATTATTCATTATATAAAAGAAACTATCAAAGATAAAAAAAGAAAAATACAATCTATGATGGAAGACTTCATCTGCTTCTCAAGAATTCAGGTCTTTAGTCGTGCATGGTTGATGATCTGCTCGCTCCTGACATCTTCAAACTTCTTGGTGAAGGATGAAAGAAGAAGAAAAGATAAAAGAAGAAGAAAGAGAAAAGAGAATAAGGAAGAAGGTTTGCAAGAGCTTGGAGGGCCTAAGAGAGCTATTCCCACCAAAGGGAGGTCTCTCTTGCATAGAAAGGGGGCTAATCCCTCAAATGAGATCTCTTTGGTTTCCAGCGTGAGAAGAATTTAAATAGAGAAGAAAACAAGAATTTGTAGAGTTCTTTCCAAAATCTTATTTGAGTTTGGATCGAATTTAATGGACCTAGAGCTGTTGGATCTATAATGGAACTGCTTAAAAAAATATCAAAAACCATCGCACAGCTCTAGATCAAGCCTTGGATTGATTTCAAGCCGTCACTTGATCAGGGGTTTGTAGCCATCGGATTTGTGCAACAGAGAGCTGAAGATGTTTGAAATCAAGCCGAAAATCATCTCCACCATCTGATCACATTTGGAATGGCTCGCTACCATTCGATCGCATGTGTGATGCGATATCAACCATTAGATTGTGCGTAGGAATGCCTGAAGGAGTCCTGGATCAAGTTAAAAAATTGCTCCCACCATTAGATTTTGACCAGCACAGATTTCAGCCATTGGATGGCACACAACATCTCTGCTCTTTCGTGCACCACATGAGAGCCTGGTCCACCATCATAGTGTTCCAACCTTATGAATCATGTGATTTTTATCTGCTGGGCCAGGTTTGCATGTAGGCTGATTTACGAGCAACGATTAATCTAAGCTGATTCGAATCGAACCAACTAACCTTATTATTATTATTATTTAAAACTTTGAATTTTTATTTTTCCTCTAATTTAGCTTCAATTTTAATCAAATTTAATTCATTTTAATGCATAAATCGAACTCCTTACATTCATAAATTTATTTCCTACAAAATATATATAAAAAATATTAATTTTTTAAATAAATATTAATTTATATATATTAATATTTTTATTTATAAATTTATGATAATCATCGTGGCAATAAAACCAACACGGAAACTACTAAGAAAAATGATATGGCAAAACAGTTCAGGATTTGAGCATAATAAATTTTCATCCCCGTTGCCTATAAATATTTCAAATAGAATCATGTATGAAATTTCACCGAGACTTTCTAAACACTGCTGAGGAAAGCAAATATGAAAAAGATTAAAAAAAAAAAAAAGGAACTGGCCGACACTACCAGTTCAAAGCTTCATCATGTTCTGATTTTTCCTTGTGATACATAAAATTTAATTATGAGTCATACATTACGGAAACATTGCCATCAATTTATCTCAGGAGTTGAATTACAAAATATGATGATGTCAAACCAGGTTAGGTTCGGTGAAGGTTTTAGCTAGTTTGCATTATTAGCTTGTCAGGAAGCTCCCTTTAAGTACCATGTTGGGCTCTGTGGCATGTGATGAGGACAGCAGCAGCCATTATTCTGCATGCGACCCCAACAGATTGGAAAGTAACGAAAAACAGGTTCAGGAAGCACTTGTGATAAATTCAATGTCATTGTCTGATATGTTCATCTTTCCTTTATTTATGCTGCTGTTCCTCCGATTAGCAGGCGGTTGTCCTCGCTGAGTTAAAAGGAAAAAAAAAAAAAAAAAAAAGCCATTAAAAAGTCATTGTCATGTTCCATGGATTGAATTAGTAAATGTGACATGATGGACAAAACTTTTTGAGTTACCTTCCTCAACACAAATGCCAAATACAAGTATGCTACATCCCACTCGTCTTGAGATAGAGTGCCTGCACGTATCGATGCTTAGTTGAAGCTAACCAAAGAAATTTGAGTTCATGTTGCAGTCCAGTGCAGCAAAAAACTCACTTAGATCCTGGTTTCCATCACCCAATGCACCAAGCCTACGCATGAGCTCGGCAAACTCAGGCTTTTTCAGGTATTCGTTTACAAATTCATGGGAGTTCTTCACAAAAACAAGCTCCAAATCATACTGCAAAGCATATAGATAGAAAATTGAGTGACCTTGCTAGATCTATCATCGTGAACCTGCATTATTCGCTCAACAGATTGTGTAGGAATAAACGTTTGCAACATAAGTGGGTAATTAAAATGGCTGAAGATAATAAATGTGCAATCTGATCTATTGATGATAAAAAATGTTGATACTTGATACCATGCTATATGCTATGAACATAGCAATATTCATCCATGATCCCGTGCATATTGATGCCAAGAACAAATAGTTAATCTAAACATAATTTCACAGAATAACTACCTACATGCCATACGCACCACATCACTACATATTCTCTATGTTGGCCCACTGCACTTCGATGCAAGAATGGACAAAAAATGTCATCTATATGGTGTGTTTCCGAGTATTAATACTATAAATAAATGGGAAATCAGAGAAGGCAGTTGGCAGTTCCAAATGAAAAAAAGTGCAAACCCAATCAACGATAGAAACAACTACCGTGCAAAAGGTGATACCGGATTTATCCTAAGAGAAGAATATGGGCAGCTAACATCTACTGGTTCTCATCTGTTGGATAGTTCTTCTATCCCTTCAGCTGAAATGCAGGTGGAATGGGAGGTACTTCAAACTGTTTACTTCGTGTATCATGATGCTAGCAAGACATGGTTGGAAGGCAGACTCCCTAACAGGATCAGAGGCCCAAGTTTGAATAGTCCATCAAACAATCCTTTCTTACAAGACATCTGGAAGATCCAGAATTTCCTAGATACTTTTAAAGCAACACATTTTTTTGCAAAGGAAACCAGCTGGCCAACTAGTCATTGAACTCAAGGTCCAGGGAAAATCATGATTTTTGTTCCAAGGGAAATCTTCCTGGACATTTTTCTGCGCTAGTTTTCAATAGTTTTGGCTGACCGTTATGATCATAGTTTCATTTGATCTTAGTTACTCTCTCTCTCTCTCTCTGCTTTGCCACCCCAATACACCCCCTCCCCACACCACCAAAAAAAAAAAAAAAAGAGGAGCTATGGCTACCGTATGCAATATGGTCAGCCTAAGCCTCAGTAATCATAAGACACTGATGAGCTGGTAATGGGAGGTGAATGGTGATATGCTTTCTAGAAAAAATTCGCAAGCTATTTCGGCCAACATGCAAGAAAATTGATTCACTGATGTATGAGTTCGGTTGATTGTGTTATTGACCATTTCTGTATAATATAGAGAATATAAATTGCACGAGACATTTCAAATAAGGAATTAAAATATGCACTGATAAAGCACGATAAATGATAGCATATGCCCAATAAATTGGAATATCAACTACGGTAATAAGTGGAGAATAAATTATCAACCACCACATAAACAACAGATCATAACTGAGAAATATGGACGATGCGTACCTCCTCTGCTAATGATTTAAAGAGATTGAATGGGACGATCCACTCGGGGCAATCAACGGCATCCTGCATAAAAAGCTGGTTAGACATATCATGGTACCAGGCAGTTAAACTGGAAAAAAGGGAAAAATGTGACTTACAAATTTTAAAAATAGAAATGCATAAAATTTAAGTACAATCCAAGATTGCACAAAAGAAATAGGAAATTGGAAACTTCAGATTAAAAGAATAAAGCAGTCCAATAAAGTCTTACAAGGAAACTTCAATGCCAAGCAAGCTAAGAATATAAAACTGCTAGGACAGGCAACATGTATGATATGGTAGGGAAGACAAAGCCAGCAATGTATAGATAGGAAAAATCCAGGAGACTGGATATCACACAATCCCTAATCACATAGGAGACAGTCTCAAAGTATCTGGAAAGGTGAGGTCTGAAAACACCGACCAAATCTAAAAACTTACAACCAAGTAGGTCGACCAACTTTTCAATAAAAAATATGATGCTCTAGCTTTAGAGCATGCAATTGTAAAAGCTCTAGCATAGTGCAAAATGAATAGCAGAGAACTTTTTTTTTTTGGGGGGGGGGGGGGGTTGGCGGGGTGGGGTTGGTGGGGTGTGACGGGGATGGCAAAATATGGGAACGAACTTCATTCATCCTCATGAAACCACCAACTGCAGATCTTCCTACCTAATTACTGAAGTTCAGTTTTTAACTAGAAAAAATAGTTTTATATACATTTCTCTATTGCATGTAATATTTCTCTAAAAATTAAGTTTGTGTCGGCTGTTGGTCCAATCAAGTTACTTAACTGCCTACCCCCCAACTAGGGATGTAAATAAGTCGAGCTGCTCAAGTATTTCGAATAATTTTTTGAGTTGAACTCGAATAGCAGAATACTCGGCTCAAAAGCTCACAAGCTTATTTGAGTTCATATATATATAATTATTTTAATTTATAATATAAGTTAATATGTATTATTAGTAGGCTAAGGCTCGATTTTTAGCTTAAACTCGAGCTTGAGTATGGCTCAGTTAATATTCGAGTCGAATTGATCTCGAGTTTTGCCTATTTTTTACCGAGCTAAGCTCGGGCTCGGGATATTAAGCCTCAATCAATCTCGAGCCGAATTTCGAGCCCGAGTCGAGCTCGAGCCTTCAGCTACTTGACTCGGCTCGGCTCAATTGCACTCCTACCCCCACCCCAAGAAAAGAAAGAAAAAAGAAAAGGAAAATGTAGATAATTGGAATGGCACCGTAATACCAACTTATTAAAAGGTGACAAATCACAACTACCAAGTAAAATAAAACAAATGAGTCACGCTACAATGCCATGTGTTGCACGGATGTTAAAAGAAAACGACAAACGTTTGAGAAAGTTATCATTGAGGCTGCTGCATTTGCTTAGGCAATTTATAAATTAAGAATATAAGTATCCACTATATAAAAATAGAGATGCAAAAGAGGGATATCTAGGTCAAGGTCCAAAATTTTTGAAGGGATTGCTGACAGCGCAACTGAAAAATACAAAATTTGCCAGCAGGCCAGCCCATCAGCATATCTATATCAAAGACTAAAGCAATTCCCCAACATTAAACCTTGCTTTCTCCCCTATTCAATTCAAACTTTTAGACGTCTTACAGAATTTGAATGCTTTAGTAAAACTGTAAAGCACGTGCTTGAAGCAACAAATGATATTGGTTCTTTTTTCCAACATTGGAAGCTGAGTTGCAGATTGATTGTTTTACTAATTCTGCCAAAATAATTTAAATAACGGGCATGTATAAATAATAAGCTTCCTTGCTCTCAACATTATGTTCCTTTTTCTCAGCATTATGGCCCTCACTGTATGACAGGGCAACATGGAATATTACAAAATAAATAGAAAATAAAGGGGTCATGTCAAGCAGTGGTACCCATAGTTAAGATGTCAACACAGTTACACATAAACACCAGGGATTTAAAAACTAGTCAATATTAAGATCTCTAGAGAGCTAATTTGAAAAATAAAATTTGCCCAATTATTAAACCTTTTAAATTGGTTCCTGTCCTAATAAAGTAGCTGCTTACCTACTCTAGTTCGTATATCTACAAGTTCAAAGTATATGCAAAAAAGAATGTGTGTATGGCATAGAACATTGATGATAGAAAACATTATGCAACAGAACACAAACTCAGAGAGCTTGATAAGCCATGAAAAGATTGATTAAGCAATGAACGAAAAAATTGTCACGCATGCGCTTGCGGCTCCTCCCCACACACACACACATGCATACATACATACAAAGGAGAAGAGAAGGGGGAGCAAGTGTGTGTGTGTGTGTGTGTGTGTGTGTGTGTGTGAGAGAGAGAGAGAGAGAGAGAGAGAGCCCTGTTCTTTTACCTCTAAGTGGAACTTGTACTTGATGCCAAAAGGGTTAGATGATTTAAATTTCTGAACCATACAAAAACAAAGAAAGGAAAATATTCTAAATCAGAACTCCATATATAAGATTAAAGACCAGAGTAGCATTAGCAAAACCATCAGCAGCAAACTATTTTTTTTACAAAAAAAAAGTTGTTCACCTTCTGAGCATATTCTTCATCAAAACAAATCCAGTAAACACTATTCCCAAATTCCAGTCCTTCAGCTGCAACGGTGCCAGCAAAAGAACATAAATAATGGATTTCTTTTTTGGTTCCAGACATAAATAATAGCGTACTGACAGATAACAGAAAGCATTTTATAAAAGAACCACTAAAGCAAGAAAGAGAAATGAAAGCCAGACCAGTAAAAGGTCTTCTTCAGAGAGGTTGTGATGTTGTGTCGGTTCTACACATGCTTGGTCATATGTCAAGTCATATAAAGTACTTGCAAATAGAATAAATGAAACAATAGTTTCTTTGACAAGAAATGCAAGCAGAGTCATCAAACTCATGCCAAAGGGTATAACTCTTGTAAAGACAAACAAGAACAAATCTGCAGCCAAATATAGTTTCAAATCAAATTAGAAACTCATCAGGGCCAAGAATATTCATGACTATGACAATAATGTTCTATGACTATCACAGTAAATTTCTGGATAACCAACTCTATATCAAAATGTTTTAGGTTCTCATAATGGACAGCAGATCATCAAATGCATCCACAAGGCAGTGAGCAAAATCCAACCGCAGTTTTTTTTTTTTTTTTTTTAATGGGGAAACTGGTTAATATGCAGGAATGTGAAGTGAAACTAATTAAAACCTTTGGAAAGCTAGCACCTTGAGAATTACCAATAATCTAGATGCCTCCCCCCATCCCTAAAGAATCCCCTTCATAGCCTACCAAGGTCACGTCATTTGTGACGGCATCCATCCTTAATTCACTGCACACAGGTATTTAGATCTTCCTCCAAAACCCTCACAATGGTTGAATCCTCTCCTTGCTACAGTTGCTTCCAACTTCGACTGATCATTATAAAAATATCTCAATTGATCATGAAATCCCAAAAGTAGTTATTAGCCTCCCTGGATGGATGCAGTTCAGTTTTTTGAGATAGGCACACTCCCTCCTAACTTTATCTGAAACAGCATCTTATCAATTATCCCTAATAGATGCATGCATAGGCCTCCTACTGAAAAATAATCATATTGCAGTATTTATGCACTCACACTTTTGACTAAGGACTTAAATTTCAGTAAGGCTTCCGGCAGAATTGCATTTTAGAACCCCCTTCTAGTAAACATATATCTTATATGCAACTTTGTGGGTTTAGTACTGCAGTAAGCATCCAAGATTTCAATCAAAGTAAATCCAGTGCCCCCCCCCCCTCCTCTTCTTCCATTCCCTGCATGCACGCGAGTGCACACACCAAAAAACAAAGGTGCACAGACAGAAGTATCCAAGAATAATGTACCCTACAGGTTTAATTCTGGATGTAAGTATCTGATTCCTCTTAAAGTCGGTGAAGAATAGGCAAATACTGATCGAGGCCTACCAAATCTAAAAGCTTATAAATCTTTGTGTATGTATTCTATAGATTTGCCACTGTTTCATCATGCATGCGCTTCATTTATCCAATATGCATTTCTAATGGTTTTTCCTTCATTGCACACTAATTTTTCTTCCGTTGAAATGTTCATGCATGAAAGTTACTTAAATATCCTTTTTTTCTTAAAAAAAATCCAGTTATTTGATTTTTCCCGCATAAATTAGCTGTAAAAATTCTCCTCTGTATTCTTTCATATATTCAACTTTGTTATGGCTGCAAACCAGCTTGGTCAGTGCACTGTTACCATGGCATAGATACACATGAGAGAGTGCATGTCTTAACGTTTCTTGACAAGAGCAGGAAATCAAGGTTCTAGGAATCAAAGTTCGCGGTAGAATCAAATGTTGCTCTTAGCCCCTTTTGCAGGAACAATTCACAAATTATATTATTCAAAAACTGAACCCAATTAATATGGTGAAGGGTTACATAATAATTACGATCATACTTTTCTTCAAATGCTTTTTAAATACGTTTTAGAAATTCACTTTCTACCATTTTACAGGTTTATTGATATAATATATTACAAGCTTGTACAGCTTGAGATTCCAACACCCTAAATCATTGACACATTCTGACTCGTGCAATCCAGGTCAGATCAGGTCCAAGTTCTCATTTTGTTATGTTCCAAAATTTATTTGAGTAAGTATATAATACCTTTTACAATATAATACTTAGCACAAAATTGCACCTATTTAAGGTACTAGTTTCCAGTGTGGCAATTTTTTTACAATCCCACAATGCACCTCCCATGTCTCATCACCCTGAAGCAAGTTTCAATTTTGAAAGATATTTTGTATGGGGGATCAATGCTTCTCAACCATTATTTAGCATATATCTTAACTTCAGGATTTAGTCAGAAGAAAAATAAACCAAACCAACCAACTTCATTTTCTGGCGTCTCAACAAATCAAAAATTGAAGACATTGAACAGAATATGCTGTTATCCAAGGTCAATAAAAGCATATAGATTTGCTCAATAGAATGCCATTCATGACTATCTTTTAGGATTTCCTGATAGCACCTTCAGCTCAAGAGGGATAGGTGTAACAGGATTTCTATCTGAAAAAGATGACATCATTGAATTGATTTTCTGATGACAAATGCAACTTAAACTAGTAATAACATTTGGAAGCAAAAAAAAAAGGAAAGAAAGAGATGAGCTAATAAATAAACATTTCTACAAGAATCATACTAAAATTAACATGGATTAATCAACTAGGTTGTGCTGACTAACATAGCTCTTCCATAATTCCATTAGAGATATCATTAAAGATCCAGAAAAGTTGCAAAACTTGTAAACCATAAATAAGAATAAAACCCATTAGAAGGTGAATACCTTCCCTAAGCCTTTTGATAATGACATTTGCATCAGGCATTGTCCCTATAAAAGTGCCTCCAGGCCGAAGCAAGGCAGAGACATTTGCCAAGGCCCGCCTTGCACGTGCTTCAGTTGACCATGAGTAATGTAAGGCAAACTGCAAAATTTATGAAGTCAGTGGAACCAAAAAGAAATTATTAACATAATCTATCAAATATACTATAGCAATTGATCATAAAAAAACTACACTATTAAACAGGTAGTACAATCTTTTATTAGTTGATCAACTATAGCACAAGGCTGATGGCAAAATTCATTTCAAATAATAACATAGACAATATGCAGAGATAACATGTCTAGAGTTCGACAAACTAATGCATCCACCAGTAGTTTTTAAAAATAAATATGATGCATTCCAGAAGCAACAAACTGATCACCTGACAGCTGCATATATCATATGGTGCATCATCACGTAAATACTTATCCAACCGAGCCTGAAATCCAGCATGGACTACAAATCAGCATAGACTTTGCTTTTCCTAAGGATAAAATTCAATTCATTGCACTAAGAAAATAACAATGCATTGGCCTTAGTTTCTATTATGTAAATCAGAGTGGCATTATTAAATTAATAAAATGTAAATCTTTACGGACTGAGTAATAAACCAAAATATTAGTTGTCAAATCAAAGTTCAAATGGTTGGTACAATTTTATTATCTCTGTAAAAAACTCCAGGGGTGCTGCTGTACCCCGTGAGTTCAACTCTGCATTTTTTTTGTCCTTTCCAAAATGCCGCTGCTCTCTTTCTCTTTCTTGCAGAGAACAAGTGCTGCTCCCTTTTCTTATTGAGCTCAAGTGTGTGACTGCATGGCTCCCTAAGTGTGTGGGCTCTCACATGCATCAACCATGTCAGATTCTAGTAATAATATAACGCTAAACCCTAAACTATGTATTGTTGCAACATTTTCTTCATTTAGCAACTGTGATCTGTGAAAAAAAACCATGACAGTAATATATTAACTCATGAACCGTAAAGAAAACCCGGTCAACAAGAGAACACATTCCCTTTGTATCAAACACACATCTTTCTTGAATTTTCAGGAAAAATTTTGAACAACAAAATTAGCAGTAACATTTGGGCAGCGTACCAGTGCTAGCAAAGAATGTAGAGCTTGAGTCTCAAGAGGGTCGCTAGTATGAAAGAGGTTCATCATTACCTCATAACAATCAGCACATATAAGGCGAGCAGGAAAACTGAACTTCTTCCTACGTTGTTGTTGGTCTGCATCGCCATTGTAGCGAGTTCTACAGTCTTTTATCTAAACACATTTCAGAGAGAAATATCACAGATTACGATATCAGTGTGACTGAACCCTGCAAGAGCAGAACAATACATGGTACGCTGTAAACTCCTTTGCTTGTGCATATATTTAGAAAAAAAGAAAACACCTCAACATACTTGAAGAAGAATTATTTTGCATCATAACTTACACTTGGTCAAAAAGGATATTATTCTTGCTTAGGCATCAAGTAGAAGGATTTAGCAAGAAGCTAAAACCTAGAAATGGTCTTCATCAATTTAGCAAAAGCATACAACTGAGTACCACGAGGTAGTTGGGTAACTTTGGTTGAGGAAGATGATGCACTTACAAGGTATATTAAAATTACCGATGACCATAAGCAGCAGTGATGGTCCATGGAAGGAACATGATAAAGCAACTGAACTTCCAATCAAACTGGGTAACATCAAGGAGTGGTCCTAAGCCAACATTTTCCAAAGTATTGTAGATAAAGTTACTACTCTTATTAAAAACGTACCATAAAACCTATCATGTGGAGATTATACAGATGAGTGATGCAAGAAGGTTAAATACTAAATTGAAATTATAAAGGGAAGCTTCAACAAACAAGGGTAAAAAAACTGAAACCAAAAAATAACAACAATAATCAGAGCAATTTCTATGGTGTAGCAACAAATATTGAATTTGATGGCCACTAAATAGCATGGTGTTAACTAACATCTTAAATATTGAAGAATGAAAAAATGAAAAACCAAGCTAAACGGACAGGCTCTTGAGAGGTGCACAAGGGACTTATGAAATCAAAGCATAGCTTATGAGACTAAAGGGAAAATTTTCTAAGATATAAATAACGTTCCCCATCTCATATGATTCAAAATGTCAGCATTACGAATGCTTCAAGCCATAAATGATTGTGCAACGTGTGAATCTTGGAGTGGATATAAGAAAGTAAAGACCATGTGTGACAGAACAAGAGTAAGAATCACACAGTCGAGGACAATAAATCAAGAATTATAATGAAAAAATGTTTGCACATATTATGTGAAATTTGAAAATTTGTTGGTAAAAGGCTCAGATTTGTAGTGAAGAGGAAGGAAGCAAAAAAGATCTAAAAAACATGACTGGAGTTTTTGAGAAATGTTTAAGAAACTTGCATTAACAGCAGTGTTGCTTTAGTAGGAACATTTGATGAAGAAGGGTCAACCATGCAACAAAAATATTTGGAATAAGGGTTCATAGATATGTTCCCCCCTTCTCTAGACAAACCAAACACATTATTGAACATTAAAGTTTATAATCTTTTGAAAAATCTGACAATATTATACACCCAAAGGCATTTAAATAAAGGTCATCTGTTTTAAAACCCAAAAAAAGCACACATGAAAAAGAAGCAAAAATCATGATCATAACTTATGTCTGAAAGCGAAAAAAACACAGAGACTCAAAGAGACAAAAGCACATAAGAAAGCAAATTTGTAAGGCAGATAATAAGAACATGCAAAAAGGCCAATGTTAGATGCATGATATGAACAAATGCTTGCCATTTATAGAGTGATCATATAAGATGGTAATATTTCTTTTCTAGAACAAAATGGATGCCTGCCAAAACAAGGATTTTAATTTACAGTTCAAGCACACCCACGCTGAGGATTTGAGTTTATAAGTCAAGAGCTTTTCAAATGTATGTGGTTCTTCCCTGCAATTTCCACATGCTATATGACTTCATCAAAACTCATTAACATGAAAACATAGTAGACCTTTATTGATCAAGGTTTCATGACCAGGTCAGCTGATCAAGAGTTATGTGGTGCACATAGGGAACAACACGCTATAAGACAGCAAGCTAACCAAGACGTTGAAAAAATTATATTTATTTAGCGGGAACGCTTCCTCATAGAGAGTGCAAGGAAGTTATCTTCTTGGAAGTAAAAGTAAACTGGTGAGAAAATCAAAGTCATGGATGAGTATGCAACAAGATTATATTGTCTGGACACAACAGTAAGATTCAAGAAACCAACAAATAACTGCATTCTTCTGGAAGGGCCGATAAAAATGGCAAATATTGTGAAGATAGAATATTTCCACAAAACAGTTAAGCAGTATCCTATCCAAGATAAATAGTATGACACCATCAATTCAGCATGTCAATGAATCTTACTACTTTATTTTCTGGAAGACATGGCAAAATAGAAGGGTACTTACTGAGCCTTCTGCTATATCAACACCAACATAATATCCAATTTTTGCCTTGTCCCATTTGATCAGGTCACCACCCTACAGAGAAACATATAACAGATACATCAATGAAGCAAAGACAAATCGCACATGGGTTTTGGTTCTGATAGAATTTTCTCAATGAATTGTCCTAGAAAAACACATGGGTGCACACCCAAATCTTAGACCACAGAGCTATTTGTTAAGCAGATTGTGTTCATCTTTATCTGCATATTAATAGGATATTACTTGCTAATAATGGTTACAGTATAAGAAGTACATTAATCTATCACAAAACATAAGTAACTTTCATACATCAATGTTGATGACAAAGAAATTAACTTAAAACCAAAAGAAAGTAAAAGAGAAATTTCTAAGTACTGAAACAAATAACTTTCTCATTAGCTCGGACTTTCATAAGTGTCTTAAAACACCATGGATATTGATATTTCTAACTACAAATAACTTTACCTAAATTTGACTTTAGTAGATGGGAAACCAATCTTAGTCAAATATGGGCAATATAATCAAGCCCAATATTTACTGTCAAAATTACACAAATTTTGATAAATCAAGTGCATCAGTGCATATGACTCAAAAGTATGGCACATTGCAAATGCAGTAAGTATCCAAGTGCCATTGCTACTAACCTTGCCACAAGCAAGATCAAGAACAGAATCTCCCCGGCGAGCATACAGCTGAATGAGGACACTTTTAATCTATCAAACAAAAAGAAATACAGATAATTATGAAATCAGCCGCATAATATGAATCTAACGCTAATAACACAAAATTTAAATACCAAAATGGTTACAATGGAAATAAGCTACTAAAAAGGCAAGATGCCATCAACAGGAGTGTGCAAAAAAGCATAATTCCCATAGTTTGAAAGACCGAGATAAGGCGCTCTCTCTCTGCACGTGCACTCGCTCTAGCAAAATATATAGAAACACACGATATGAAACAATGACTTGAGAATCCAAGTTTAACGTGAAGTGTAATCATGACAGGTATCATTGAGTTAGCAACAAGAACCCAAAGAGTATGCTTACACATGACTCATCCAGCGAACAACATTAATTCTTGAAGAAACAGAACTTAGATCATTAACAACAATTTTCGTTTATCCAACACTCTTCACATCAATAGCAAAGTAAATTGATCCCTAATAGATAGATTGTTGCGAATAATATATGGCAATTATCACCCAAAAAAAAAAAAAAGCATTTTATCCTATCCTAGAACTTATTGAACACAAGATGCTAACTCCACTGCCCAGCTTTATGGCACCCAATTTATTCAAATCAGAAATTATTACAAAATAACGGCGACCAATCTCTTGGTAGCTTATGCTCCAGCATGACTAGTCCAGGAGGTTACATCCTTAAGTGTCAAAAGATTTGATCTTGAGAAAAAAATATATATATCGTTGTTTCACTCCTTATCTGAAAGCTAAGCAAACAAATAAGAGACGAATGAAGTCCAACAAGATCATCATCTGAGACAGAGGCAAGATGATACCATCCATACACCGGAAAATCAAAAGTAAATCATAACCCTACCCAATTATTAAGCTTCTTCAAATGGATGATTGGACTCGCCTCCCGCTCCTCCAGAGTCTGATTCGACCTCGCGCTGTAATGCTCCGCCACTCTCCATGCATTCTTAGTGCTCTCATCTTCAATACCACGCGATTCACCTAACACCCACAAACCAAAACCCAATCAAAATCCCAATTTTTCCTTAAAAATTTGCAAAAAAACCTAAAGCTCGCGATGGTAGAATTGGAAAATTTAAAACTTTAGGGAATTGCAAGTAACTCTTGGCCAAATTACCGTATGAGTTCGATCTGAACTTCGATTGAGGCGGGCCGAAGGAGCTGGAGGCGGTCTCTTCGTACCCTCGCTTCATCCTTCCACCGAAAAACACGGCCTTTTCAGTAGAATAATCCTCTCTGCGGCAATCCAGCAGACGAGACCCAGAGATTTCCGGGGCGAGGGAAGAGATGCCAAGTGTAAGGAAAGATTGGTGGGCGAGGAGAGCGAGCAGGAGGAGACCGGTGAGACAGGAGTTCGGGTTACGGAAGAAGAGGAAAGGAGTTGTTCCTCCTTGACAGGTCCTGCCGCATTTGGGCCGGGCTGGGTCAAAGCCCACAATAACATGGCAATTTCTCCATGCCCTAGAAACAGAAAAGGAAAGGAAGGCATTCTAAATCCTTGGGGTTCATTGTAAGGAATACGAGTGGATTTTACAAAATAAAGAGCCTAACTTGTCCCATCAAATGCATCTCAATATGCAACTCTTAAGCTAATTTGCTCTGGAGGATTAGACTAAAAATCCTATAGAATTCA
Organism: Cocos nucifera; assembly: GCA_006176705.1. Classification (NCBI taxonomy): domain Eukaryota; kingdom Viridiplantae; phylum Streptophyta; class Magnoliopsida; order Arecales; family Arecaceae; genus Cocos; species Cocos nucifera. Next base: position 24,413 of record QRFJ01000120.1, on the reverse strand, counting down.
TTAGTTAAGTCAGTACAACCAATAAAATCATAGGATTACAAACTAATCTAGATCTATGTTCATAACTATCCAAAAATAACTTGGGAGTATGCTGGCCCAAATCCTATAGGGAGAAAAAACATCTACTGATTGTACTAACCCAACCTACAAATCTTATACAATTTTTAGTTCGATCAAATAGGTGCTTATAGTTTTTTCATATTTTAATTGCAACTTTCATGTCCACTAATAAATTTTTACTTGTTTTATGATCATTGCTTATTTTTTGCTATTGTGCTATGTTGCTGCAAGGCTCTGTGTGTCGATGTAGGATCGTGCTGGAGAGTTGATCGAGGCCAATTCAATATGTGCCATAGATTAACATGCAAAGAAGTTTCAGGAATTAGTGGGGTAACTTTCGATTTAGAATCCTCAAATGCTTAAATCAGCTGGAGCCTTGAGAATAGATAGTGAAATTAGAGAATTAGAAGATGAGAAAGAAGAGTTTGAGTAGGAAAAGTTGGGGTTCGATCTTTCCTCAATAAAAAAATCGAGAGTAGATTTTAGCAGAGTGTTGACTTCGTGAATCTCAGACTTACCTTTCAGAATGATATCTTGCCCCTCTATTCATAGAGGAGATTTGCTTAGACCGTTAGATTGTTTGAGGAGTTTGTTATGTTAATTTGTTGTAATGAAATAGCTAGCTGTATGGTGATCATGCATCATTTGCTTACGTGGAAGTTAGCTATAGCATAGCTAAAAGACAACTATAGCATCATTGGAGAGCAGTTGGTGCTTCCATCAAAAATCAACTATAATGTTAATAGCTCGGTGGTAACCTGATTTGACTATATTGGCAATGTCAGTATTAACCCAATCTTAGCATAAAACCATGCTCACTAGCATATCAATCGAAACTAGGTTTTAGCATTGATAGGCAGGACGATGTTAAACCGATCTCATCATGAAGCACTAACAAGCATGATGGTAGAAGACCGATCTCGATCTGTAGCATGATCCTGATTCTAACCTTAGTAGCATTTGAGCTATCAAATTATTTGGTATGGCTGTAAGGGCGGTAGATTACTGATGTTACTCATGCAAAGAGGTAAGATACCATAGACCGATGTCCCACTGATGTGAATCAACTGTTGTTCATTTTAGATTGATATTAAATTGATATGAACCAAAAAAAGCCTATGTCATGTTATCATCAGTGTACTGTTAGATTGCTGATCTTCTTGATACTACCATGTGGCTATGAGTGATTAGCTGTACCAACAGGCTAATTACAAAAATAAAACTATCGCAATACCACTACACAATATGAAACTCTCTTGATGTCGTATTTAGGCTTGAACTTGAACCTTCATCATTTGAGGCCAATCTAAGTAGGATCATTTTGGATCCATTTGGAAGCCAGATCCATATATGCGAAGGATGTATTCTATACCAACACACTTCATTTTACATAGGGTTCGAGAGCATTGGAGTTCTTGCATATCCAAATATGCTAGAAAAAGGGTACTCTATCACTTAATCAATACTTCCTTATCTTCATGGATGATTATTGTAGAATGATTAGGATTTATTTCTCGAAAGAAAAGTAGTAATTATTTGAAATCTTTAAGAAATTTTAAGCCTAAATTGAGAATCAAAGTCCATATAATTTGAAGGTCTTAGAAGTGAGAGAGAGAGAGACATCATACTCTTTGAAACTCTAAAAAATTTTGCGAAGATAAAGGAATTCATAAAAAGTTGGTGGCGTTATATGCTCCTTTGTAGAATAGCATTATGGAAAGAATCAAACCATTAAAAATAACTAGATTAATGCTCGAAAGAAAAGTGGTGCCAAATATCTTTTGGAAGAATCTATTAATATATTAATATATACTATACGAAGGCTGTGGAAAATAAGTTTCCAATCAAAGCATGGAGTGAAAAAAATCCTTTCAGTAAATCATGTGAGATTTTCTGGATCCATACGCTATGCCCATATTTTAGCAAAAGGTAAGACAACATTATATGATAAAGTAAGAGTATAGTAGTGTACTAAACTAAAGGTTATAGATAGTTTAACATAAAACATATAATTCTAATCATCAAATAAAAATGCTATGATGCAAACTAGATGCATCTCAGGCTCGAGCTAGGACCAAATAACCCTAGAAATGATTAGATGATAGCCACTATATCAAAAACCATTTGATGGCACAAAGCTCATCATTAGAAGCAAAATCACCATTGGAGACGATAGCCATCTAGAAACCCTCCCATCGATGCAAACAAATCTAGCCTCGACTTGATCAAATCTAACAATGCACTGTATAGTGTCTGAAGATATTTAACAATAGGAGGTCATGATCCAAAGTTCAAGCTCTTGAATTTAAACTAGACATTCGTAAGTCCAAAGGATTCGACAGCAACCTAGTCACTTTTAGATCTATTTTGATCACAAACTAACTATTGTCGGAACCTATCTAATGGCCTTAAGTTTGCTGTCAGACATAAGTTTGTTCTATAATCACACTTTAAGCAAGAATTTCTTGGTTTTAGTGCATCTAGAATTTTGTTTTTGTCTTAGGGACATCCATTCATTTCTACTTATGTAAAAGACCCTAATAAATATTTTTTTTGGTATCCACTCTCTCTTTGTAAGTCATTTAAGAGAATTTGCTTAAATATATTGACTAAAAGAGGATTGTATTTAGTGAGATGACCTATGAAGGGCAAGAGTCTTAAAGCCAAGAAATAAAATACTTTTACTTTTGAGAGAATTAAGAGATATCTATTATATACCATGAAAGCAGAATTGAGAGAAAGTAGGATAACGATTTAAGCTATCTACGTAAGAACAAATTTATCATCTATGAATACCATAAGGATCAAAAAAAATCTATAAAATATTATTTAATTAAATAAAAAAATTATTATATTATTAAAGAATTAAATTGAAGCTTATATATGCAAATTAAATGATATGATTAAAGTCAACTCTTACAATCAAAACACACTTTTACAATTAAATAATATAACCGAAAAGATAAACTAATATCAAAAATTTGAATAGACATGATTTTATCATATTTATTTATTAATTTAAAAAATAATTATTTAAAAAAAATGAGCACATGATATAGAACCTGCACACAATGTGCGGGCTTTAACCTAGTTTTCAGCAAAAATGATATTATTTTTAGCCATAAAGATTGGGAGACGATTTTCTCTCCTCTAGTTCTCATAAATTCCGAGTGGAATTTCCATCTCTCTCTTGCATCCCATCCCACCTCTCAAATTTTAGTTTAGGAGGTGGATTAGAGTTGGATATGAAAAGATTTAAATAGAAAACCATAAACTATTAGAAAATTCTAGAAATAGAGATCCTTGAAAGGGAGAAAATGGATAGATCATAAGATAAATCCTAGTCCAACAACAATACATCATCAAGATAAAAATAGAGAAAAGCCCAGCTATATCTCACGGTCTCTGTGTCAATTTTTCATCTTCATAAAATAGATAATTTTTATCATAGTAGTACAGAATACTGCAGTGCATAAAAAAATAAAAATATCTGAATCCCCATTCTATCATTAAAAAATAACTTTGAGTATCAATACCTTTAACATTGGCCACTGAAAAGCTTCTATTTTTCTTTTGTACCACTGTATGAGAAAAATAAAAAGAATGCATAAAATAAAATTTTTTTTTTTTATAAAAAAATCCATCTGGCATCCTTTTGGTCATGATTTTTCAATCCTCTCCTTGGTGGCCTATCAAATTCAATCTTATAGGTGGAGACCTTTTATTCTACGGTTCTCCCCTCAATCTTCACCTCTTCTTCCTCTACCTCTTATATGGACATTTCCTCCTCTTCATAGCTTAGATAATAAGAGATCAACGCAGGTGGTTGATCTGCTTTTTAGAGTGGAGGATGTATATGGTTATGGAGGATTAAGGTTGAACACATCCTCTTGGAGGAGGAACCTTGAGATATGGATGGTATTGGACGAGATAGAGTATGAAGAGCATTGCATTGAGGATTCAATTGGATCATTTTTTGTGGGCTCCAATCATGTGGGTGCACCGATATAAGGAGCATTATGGTCATTTTGCTTCTAGACCATATCGGATGTTGAGGTTTATAGTTCTTCGATTATCCTTTGAAGCTTTTCGATGTTTTTATAATGCATTTCTTTTATGATGAATTTAAATTCGAAGGTTTCATGCATCTCTAGTTTTCCTATGGTGCAACAAGAAGGAATGGAGTTATTTTGCAACATTCAAATTATGGTAGTAATTATGTGTAATTAAATTGGATAGATATCAATCTAATGTGGTAGAATCTCATGGTGTCATTTTTTTTTTTTAGGTGAAGATGGATGTTATTCTTTAATGCTTGCTTAATTCTAAAAATTTCATGATAATTAAGTTAAATCAGATAGACATGAATTTAATGCGATGGAATTTTATGGATGCCATTCTTAAATACTTGTTCAATTAATATGGTGGAATCCATGTGGTGGAATCCTATGGTTACCTAATGAGTGGCACATGCAATGCACATGAAAATTCTATTATTTACGGTAACTCAAATTTTTTAATTTAGAAAAAAAAGTTAGATCCCCTCCTCAAATATATTAAAATATAGATTATTATATCTTCATGCTTGGCTATTCCTAATATGATATGAGGTTTACAAAGTTAAAATTTGTGATTATGGGTTGAAGAAAAAAGAAAAAAAAGCTAACACGAAGAGAAGGCCACTATAGGTTGTACCAAGCACATAGGCCCGGTCGGTATCTCATCTAGTTTCATCTCTCCTTTTTCTTTGACCATGGGCAACGGATATTACCGAAAACAAATAGATTAATTCTAATTCTATGCTTGAGTAAAAAATAGTCGCAAGCTATATGGCTCATGAAAAATAGCAGCAAGGGCTCACAAATAGATCATCATAATTTTGGAGCAAATGACGCCTTAGAACTTCAATTAAGAAAATGCATGGCTAATATCTAAACGGAAGGGTCTTCTGTCTCATTCGGGTCGGGTTTTGATTGAATCCGCATCCATCGACCCAGTGGTACCCATCCGGAAACTAGGGGCATTTTCGTCATTCGAAACGTCAAACGATAGAGCAAAGCCCTCAGACAAGGGTAGCTTAGTAATTTCGTCTTGGAGGGAGAAAAATCCCCACGAAACCCGTGGGCTTCGTGTAAAAGGGCAGTGGGGAAGCTCCTCCCTTCCCCGACAATTCCGTGCCCCGAGAGAGAGAGAGAGAGAGAGAGAGAGAGAGAGGGGCGAAGGGCGAGAGTGATGGCGGCGGTGAGGGCGGGCTTCCGGCGGCTTTTCTCCATCTCTGCCTTCTCTCCTCCACCTCCCGCCGCTGCGGTTCCGGCGGCCGAGCCGTCGCCCAATCTCTTCATCTCAGGTGAGTCCCAGTACGTCTCGCACTCTCGCTCTCCATTTGATCATCTCGTGCGGTTCTTATTTTTTGATTTCTAGGGTTTTTATATGCTCGATGTTCGGCTTGGACATTAGACCCGGAAAGGTGCAACTTTATCGTGGAATCCCCTATTAATAAAAAATTAGTGCTTTTATTTTTCTAAAACTCTTCTTGAGGTTTAGATCCCCAGAGGAAATTTTCTTTTTCCTTGGTATTGATTGATGTTAGTTTCTTCTTTATTTCCGTTGTTGGAGAAATCAGAAGAACAAGGTTCTCTTTTCCTTTTTTTTAAAAATTTCCCTTCTTTCTTTTTTTTTTTTCGCCTTCTTTCTTTTTCTTTTTTGTTTTTTCGGGTTGGGGTTGGGGGGGTGGGGAGGTGCAGGACTGCAGGTTATAATTCTTTCACTATAAGGGATCCTTGAAGTTGGACTATTTAATATTTGATGTATAGATTTTTTTTGTATGGTGAAATATCACTGGTGCGACTGGCATACTCCAGCGTGGATAAGAGTCGGAGAGGATGTTAGACTGACAGTCGGGAGAAGTAGATATATCTGATAAAAAAAGAATAGTTGTTTAATAGTTGAATGCTCAACAGATGTATACATTAGCATATGGGTCAATACAATATAAAATTATCTGATAATGATGGTCATGTTAGATGCCTGTATGAGGTTGCGAAGCTGTTTGCAAGATCATGATAAAAGGCAAGGTTTTAACTACCATGGGACAGGGCCATCCTGGTTTTTCTGTGAGGTAGTAGCACAAACTATTAGTGCGAAAGAGATGTGATTGAATAGTTTACAAGAAAAGGATAGCAAGTGCAGAAGCAAACCTGCATGCATATGGTGTTCCCTGCAGAAGTTAAAGGAAATTAAGGATATCATTTTTCGATAGATAGTAACAGCAGGTTTCTTCTTTGTATTGGACTTGTGTTGTCTTTCAAGTTCTTTTGTCAAGCTTTTGGTGGAACCTTTCTGACCTTTGATTTAAGATCTAGCCCAAGAACAGGTAAACCATGTTAAAATCTCGTGTATCATTCTCTCTATCTGTTATATTTTTTTACATTCTTCTTGATTTACATGACTTCATGAAAGTAGAACACAGGCACATGGTAGCTTTTTTGAAGTTATTTCAGTGATTTTGCATAGCCAAGTAGTAATAAGCCTGTCTTTGTGCTATGCTTGATCATCTGAGATAACTGATATAGATGTAGAGTACCAAATTTGAGGTGCAAAAGTATGAGGTGAAGAAAAAATTTGTTCCCTGGTAATTAAGTTCTGAGATTTAATTTAATATAATTTTCATGGAAGAACACATGGGTAAGAAATGCCATTTCTGTTTACAGCAAGGAATTGATGGACTTTGACTTTGAAACTTTCAGATATTCAACTATGTTTTGTGTATGAATTTCCATAGATCTTTATAAAGAATTCAATGGTGAAGCATTAAGTCTTTACTTGAAATTTGCAAGAGCTTGTTAAAAACTATGTAAGGTATGAGATTTAGATAAATACATAAAAATCTTCAATTGCCTCAATATTTTTAGAAAAGAATTTTGTAAGCTTACAAGTATTAATATGAAGATTGAGAATGATGCTAGGTGCTTGTGTTGTTGCTGCATCTTCCATTTATGTTGTGTGCTAAAGAGTATTGATGTGATTAGAATTTTTTGAATCTCAGATACCACAAACTTTTGTTCAGAATGCAGTTTGTAGGCTTCTGTTCATATTTTCTAGCAATTGTTCTACTTAATTGTTAATGCTTTTTTTCTGGTGGGTTTTGAGTCCTAATATGAGTAGGATTATTGTCTAAATGTCCTACTTTAGGCTGAGTTAGCAGTGTTTTTAAGTCCTTTTTTTCTAATGAGTGTAGAATGATTTTGATATCTTTATATTAGAACCCCAGAACATACAAGTTCTACAATTTTTCTGAAGTGTGTGGTTACCTTTCGCTGGAAGTGATATTGTCTTAGGATAGAGGAGACTAGGTTGACATGGACTTGTGAGTTTTAGATTCAAATTATTTATAGCTCTAGATTCACTTAGAGTAACTTGGGAGTCCTGTTTCAATTAGAAAAATATTGGACAATTTTCACACATTTTTGGTTACTTTTTTAGTCAAAGGTAGAGGTTGACTAGGAGTCTTGTTTTGACTCAAATTAGTTAGAGCTCTAGATTCGTTATAAGTGTCTTGGGAATCCTTTTGTAATTAGAAAGCATTGTTTTATGGTTGTTTGGGTGCTTTTACATATGGTCCATGGTGAATGATGAAATGATTTATGAGTTATTTGAGTTAGCTCCATTGTGGAAGCTCAGTCCCACAACTGATGCCTCTTTTTTCCTTTTTCTCCCCTATATTCAAACTGCTTACTTTCTTGCTTCCCTCTCCAATCACGTCTTTTTATATGTTATTTCTTGTAATAAAGGGAACTTTCAGATTACTCAGCTATGACTTTTCTCCTTATCAAGTTAAAAATTTTTTGGCCTTAATGCTAAGGCGCTGCATTATGTATATTTGAGTTGGAGGATGTAAGCATTATGGCCCAGTCTATGAAGAAAAGGGAGGCCTTGTTGGGGTGAGTTGTTTTAGTGGGATGGGAGGGATGCAAAAAGTTAGCATTGGTTGAGGAAGAGTGAAAGACCAATGTTGTTAAAGGTCCTAGGCACTAGAGGTTCCTAGAGCCTAGGTGCAAGGCACAAGGTGCAGGCGCACGCCCGAGAGAAGTCAGGCATCAAAAATTAAAAAAAAAAATAGAGAACCAGCTATAGGCAAGAATTTTAGCAAGTAAAAACTAGCATCTTGTTATTAAAAATTAAAAACTAAAAACCGAAAAGGATCTAGCTATAGGCAAGAAATCCAGCATGTAAAAACTAGCTCTAACCCAAAAATAATCAAATAAGTGATTTTAAATTTTTAATTGGCTAATCTCCCTCCTCATCATCAAGCAAACTACCTTCATCATTTTCTTTTTGTTCCTCTCCAGTATCTTTCTCATACTCATCACTTGTCTCCTCCTCCGATTCATCTACAAGCTGCATTTGAGATGGTCTGCTAGACTTTGATCTTGATAATAATGCTGAAGCTCCCCTTTTAAAAGATGTTTTCGCACTAACTCTAGTGCGATGAGCAGGTTCATAAGCTCCAGAAGCTTCGACAACAAGATTCCATGTCAAATCATCATCATCATCACTAAATTCTTGTTCTTGTTCATCATGCCTATCTGTATGAACTCGCTTCATTCTTCCAGTCAACTATTGTTAGTCATCACTTGGATGACATTTGCTTCCCCAATTTTCTCTATGATATCATCAATTAATTTAAACAGAATATTTGCTTTTTTCAAAAAATCAGAAGTATCAATGGATTTTAGGAAAATCGACTCTTTGAACAATGCAGAGGCGTGTGCCTGAGGCGCATGCCTGAGGGTTGTTGCCTCATGTAGGGGGTGTAGAGGTGACGGTCCTTACGCCTAGCGCCTTTTGTGCCTGAGACACGCCTTTAATAACACTGCTTGTCACTACCTTCAGAAACAAGGGCGCTAGAAACACTGGGAAAGGCTAAAGAAAGAAAATGCATAAGTATTGCTATGCAATATATGTAACCAAAAAAAAAAAAAAATCAAACAATAGGTGACTATTCATTTCTTCTGGTTTGTCATTAAGAAATTATCCATGTGACATGGTAGATTTTGGATCCAAAAAGTATTCTTGTAAAATAATGATGCATTCAACATCATGCTGATGCTGGCCCATATATGGTAAAATGAGCCTTTTAGGGAACTGAGAGTGGAACCATGTGGATAAGGTGCTTGATGTTTTATCATAACATCAGTATACGTGGAAGGCACTCCAAATTTAAAGAGCATTTAACATGTTTAAGGATAAGAAGATATCAATATGTGGAATTGTGATCCTTATGAGTTCTTGGATATAACAAAGGACACAAAATGGAAACCTGAGAGCTCTTTGGGGAACACATTAACAAATGGACTTATAGGATCTCTAGCCATATAACTCATACTTGAGTACTTCATGGAAGTTTAAACATAAACTTGCATTTTATTTTACTTCACTGGAGCACGAAAACTTGCTTTTTTCTTTTTCATTGCTATAAGTCAATTTCTCAAGTGCTATTAATTTTTTTATATGATTCCATGACCAACGTGTGATATTGACTTGCATAACTAAATAAACTTATTAAAAATTGACTAGTATGTTTTGATATAGTTTATATGTGCATAGCGGTATAGTTTGATAATCTGTTACCTGAGTCTCATGGGTTCAAAACAAAGAAACCTCTCCACACACAGGCCTACATAACAGCCCCCGCCGAATAGCAGGAGCCTCATGCAGTGGGCTGCTCTTTTCGGTTGTAGATTGAGAAGTATGCAATCAACAAGCCATAGCCCTTACATATAGTATTTGTTTCATAGATATCACCTATCCGTGCAACTATTTAGAAGTATTTCCTGCATATGACCAAGTATTTCTTCGACTTTGCAGGCATGGGAAGTTGTGGTTTCTTCTTATATTCCATTTTTACCATTATCTCTTTTTTTTTTCTTTTCAATTTTATAGTTTCAAATGGATGATAATAATTGCTGTCATTTTTCCTTCCTTCAATCCCTTTTTTCTTATGATCAAGTATCAAATTGAATCATTATACTATCTGACCATTTGCTGCACCAAATCTTTACATTCGGTCTAAATTTAAATATCATGTGTATTTAATGTGGAGCATAACCATTCACAGAATCATGTGCCACGTTACCCTCATAAAAATAAAATGATGGGAAATCATGTGTAGCAACCACTCCTTTTAGTTGGACAGGTCATATCCATTCATAAATTCAATTATATGCACTTCATCCTTCAAATGCTTACTCTAAATAAATGTGTACAGAAAGTTGCGTGGTTAGGTAGCAATGCTTACAAAAGCATCTGCCTAGGTTTCTAGGCAGCCAAGCATGCTGATAATAACACTCTATTAGCTATGAGAATTCTCTCTTAGGTACCCTGTGGGTGTCGATGACCCCCTCCCCTCTCTTCGTCTTCCTTTATTGAGTCAATTATTATCTTTATATGTCACTGCAATAAGATTTTATTAGCTAGCCTTATTACTTTTCTAATTCTAACAAAAATGGATGATTTGCAGGGCTTAGCAAGCGTACTACATCAGAGGGACTCAGGGAAGCATTTTCAAAATTTGGTCAAGTAGTCCAAGGTATCTGGTTCTTCTTAAGGCCTTCTATAAGAGACCCGTCCACAAGATGCTAACTGTAATTTATGTGCATATTACAGCAAGGGTTGTGACTGATCGTGTATCAGGATATTCTAAAGGTTTTGGTTTTGTAAGATATGCAACAGTAGAAGAAGCAGCAGAAGGCATCAAAGGCATGGATGGCAAGGTAAGTTGGTCCTAGGTTGTTAGTTGTAGTCCATTATTTTGAATCATGTTTACGCTAGAATGACACACCCGCTGGACTTGCTTAGAGTAAATGTATTAATTAAAGAAGGGAGTGCGTTGTAGAGGTAAGCCTCACAGCCTCTCTTTTGAGGCATTTGCATTATAAACAGTAAAGATAGTTTATTTTTTTAGCACCTCATTTTTAGTGATCTTCACTGCATAAATGATTCACATTAATGGCATTTTGATCATTCTAGACTAGGGAAAATTCAATTTGTCAACCCTGATAACCAAGTGTTTAAAATATATACTAAAGGCTTAAAAATTTAGGGCTTGTTTGGATATATTGGCAAAATTTACTTAAGGTTCAAAAAATTGGAGGAGGTGGGTGATTTGGTGTTGGATATACCATGATAATGATTAATGATGGTTCCATTTGGTATTGTCGTCTGGTTGGTTGTGGAAAAATATGCAAGAATTATCTACTGTAGTCAAAACTAACTGAAAATAATGCTTCAAGCTAGCTTGACTTGGATTTAGCGAGTCCTATCTAGATCTTTTGCGTTGTATCTCGCAAAAATGTCTTGCTTTAGATACTAACTAATAAATTGAACACAAAGAACCAGCAGAGATTATGGTAACATAAGATAATCCACTTCTTAAATCATGAGAAATGTTTCAAAACCAAACCAAACTGCTGGTTAGTTGTAGACTAATAGTCTGATTGGTGTCCGTGTTGTGTGGTTCCTTCCACTTAATTTTATCTAAATATTGTCAAACACTCTGAAATACCCATATGAATTATATTAGAGGGCACCAAGACATCTATCAAACTTGAATGTCAAAGATTTCATACCAATGCCTCCGTGAATGTTTGATAGAGTAGGAAGCTCAATGCAATGGATCTCTATGAACAAAGAGGTGGAATTCTGAATATTGTCAAACTCATATTTTTTGAACAAGGACAGCTGCAGGCAACCATGTAATGCATACATATCGGATTGCAACCATAAGGACAACCAAATATCTGTCTTTCCATGAAGATCTACTTGAACTTAAAGAACCATATACCTTATAGCACCATGGGCCAGTGGGCTCAGTAATTCTTTAGAACCTTTTCTCCACCAAAGTACCTCTTCTTATCTGCTGCAAATTGTTGCTTCTTGAAGAGTTCTAGCTGAAGGTGAAAGTAGGAGTCTTTTAATCATGGAAGGATATATTGTGGTGGGGCTACCTCAGCCTTTTGGGCGAGATTTCTATGTTATTGCAGCCCTGTTCATGGCTTAGAGTCCTTACTCCGCTGGTTCTATGCCTGCCTTCCTATACCTGCAAGCGTGACACTAGATGATAAGGTATAATTTTGATCTCATAGTGAATGGAACAACTCCTGGTTGATCTCCCCTCCATCCAGATTATCAATCCGAACCCCTCAACAGGGGCAGTAGAAAGAGGAGGAAACAATGGGAGACATGAAGGAATTGTTTTAAGAAAAAGAGTTATAAGTGCTTTTCCAAAAAAGTAATCAAAGGGGATGCTGGAATTGTTCCACTCTTCAAGGTGCGCATCCCTCACAAAACATCCGAAAAAATATCTTAAAAATGATTGATTTACATTTTCCCCATGGAATCTCTTCTTTTTCATGGTATTTTAAATCTTTAAAATCCTATCCAAACAACTATCTAGATTGAACTCATATGGTTTAGGATTCCTTGCATGCCCTACTATGAAAAGACATGAGGAAAGAATGCATCCAAACATGCCCTTGAAGTGTGCAACTTGATTTATGCTATTCAAGATTTATCAAGACTTTCCTGTTGGTTTTTTATATATTGTGATCCAGATAGCCTTGAGACTGCTTAACTGACGCATATATATTTTCTCCATATTCTACTTTCTAAACGCGACCATTTTCTGGGCAGTTTCTGGATGGTTGGGTTATTTTTGCTGAGTATGCTAGACCCAGGCCACCTCCACAAGGACAGCCACAACCTCAAACACCACCACCGCCACCTCAGATGTCAGAGTCTCCATCCGGCTATCAGTAGAGGTTTGAGGATCTCCAAAAATTTTGATATTTACAGGAGCAAAACAACTTTTCAAATGTTTGAATGAGTGCGTTGATTGGACTGATTGTTATTTGATGGGAAGCAGGATCTATCTGATGATGTGACAGAAGTTTGATGCTAGTTTGAGAGACTTACCATATAGACCTATAATTTGCTCATGGACTTGCATCTGTGTTTGTGCTAACTTGAATGTGAAGAATCGACATAAAGCTTTTTATGGGTCTGTCATGAGGTATTTTATAGTGATGTTTCTTTCAGGCTTCACTCTATTTTATCTTGTAACATGTTTCGGCATTTACAAATCTGTTTGGTGTTCTATTGACGTGGAATAAATAATAATGAACAGAAAGCTGGACCTGTTCATAACCTAGACGGCCTGCCAATTTTTGAACTCCCTCTCTCCTTAATTTGCTATCATGTGGTGGATGGATGGAGATAAGATTTGGCACCGTTCTTTTGGTGTCATTATTTGCACCCTCTCCAATCTTTCTTCAATCAAATGATCAAACTCTTGCAGTGGAGCTCAATGTTGTAACATTGATGATTGATCCACTATGTCTTTGATTCTAATTTGTAGCATCATCCTGTTACTGTATAAGATTTTTCCTGATTGGTTTTCTTGGGGTCACACCAAGGAGTCTGAGCAACGCAAGACCATCTTCCAACTGAAGACTGATCATAACAGAATTTGGAAGGGGCATTAGTTGGTTCCGCCTTTAAATTTGTGAATGTACTATTATACATGCAGTTTATTAAAATTTTATACTTTCAGCTTGCTGATGATAAATTTAAAGATAAATCACTAATGAATAGAGGTAAAGCGTTTATGCAAAAATATGTAATTAATTTTTTTTATCAATCTCTTTAGCAAGTGGTGCAGATTGGTGAAACAGATAGCTTGTTTCATCAATCTCTTCAATAAGTGGTGCAGCAAAAAGGCTGCGGAGAGATCCCTAGCATCAATGTTCACATTTCTGCAGAAATAGGCTTTGGGCTGCCAAGGTGACACTAGAATGAGGGATCCACCAGGAGACCACCAAACTGAAAGGAAGAGTAATTCTTCATGCACGTATGGTGTCATAAAACTAATATGAAATATATCATTCCATCATATTGGGTACATGGCATGAGTAATAATGGAATAGTATTTAATGCTGCTTGATTTTTTTCGTTAGATTTTTGATGGTGAAAATATCATTTTTTTATATGATGTTTTATATATTTTTTTATAAATATATATGACATTTTAAACTATATTTATAATTAAATAATATTTATAATTTTTTATATTTTTATATAATATTTCATGATTATTATGATTTTATATAAATATATTATGACTTTCTGGATAATATATATGACTTTTTGAGGTTTTATATGATTTTTTATGAATATATATGACATCTTGAATAATATATATGATTTATTGAGGTTTTATATGATTTTTTTAAAGTATATATATGACATCCTAAATAACATAGCTTTCTGCGAATGTATATAACATCTAGAATAATATATATGATTTTCTAATACTTTATATGGCTTTCTATCAATATATATACATTTTGAATTATATATATATATATATATATATATATATATATATATATATATATATATATATATATATATATATATATATATATGACTTCTTGTGAATATATATGATATTCTGAATAATATATATGGCTTCTTGGTGCTTTATATTATTTTTTATAAATATATATGATATTCTAAGAATATATATGGCATTCTGAACATTATATATGACTTTTTTTATGAATATATATATATATATATATATAATATTTTGAATAATATATATAAATTTTTAATTTCTTACATGACTTCCTATAAATATATATGACATCTTGAAGAATAAATATAACTTTTAGTGAATAAATATTGTATCCTGAACATCATATATGGTTTCCTAAAATCTTATATGACTTCTCGTTAATATATATAACATTCTAGACAATATATATGATTTTCTATATATTTATATAACTTTCTGTTGGTTATTATGATTTTTTTGTTACTTTATTATGATTTTCTGTTGTATTATATGATAGCAGGAAGTCATTATACTGTTCTTTTGTTAGTTTACGAAGGTAAAGGGTATTTTCATCGGTAAAAATTTGATAAAAAAAATTAAGTGGTATTAAATGATGTTTCATTATTATTTATGTTACGTAGTTCAATATGATAGGATGGTGTGCTTTATGTCAATTTTATTATACCACATGCAATGCATAAAGAATTACTCCCGGATGAAACCTTTAATGAAAGAATTACTCGGCTAAAACATAGGCTATAGTGTACCAAGGAGCCTACTTCAACTTGTCCCAACTCATTCATGTCATATGGCCCGCTTCAGGCATTGTAACATCTAATTAAATCATATTTAATTAGATTTAATTTCAACCTATTGGCTTAATCAAATTAAGCCAATTAGCAATCCAATTGCTAATCGATCATTCTACAATACTTGCATTAGGTTAAACACTAATCGTATTGATTATTTAACCTCAGAACAATTCTTAATCATTGATCAACCATCCGATCAGATTGTAAGCTCTAATGTGTATGACCTCATAGGTCCGAACCTAAGTCGATAGCACAGGAATAAATTTCTGTACCAATCGAAGTGACAATCTAGCAATGATATCCGATGGCCGGATAGGTCGAAGGTGTAAAACACCATCCTTAGAATTCATGCGGATATAGTTTCTATATAATTCATCACCTTGACCATAATGCTCATAGGACATATCAGAGTTCAACTATCAACTTTGATCAGGTTGTCCACATTGTATTTCAAAATACCAAATCCATCTGATGGATAACCTGGCCAAGATTTTGCTATATTGAAATACAGTGATACATTCTTCTCTAACTCTTGGGGTGGTCAATTCTATCTTGATCACACTCCGACTTCGCAAGTACTTGACTGTGCCCAGAAGCCTTCCGTTGCTGAATTAGAAATTCAGTTAGTCCGATACCAAAGCACAGTAAGTTGCTTGCAAGTCACTGAGGTGATCTCAGGTCTAAGGGATACTTATACCTATATCCCATCAGAGATATTCTCGACAGCAAAATGCTCTAGAGTTGGTTACGTTCAATGACGATGTACCCATACATTTCACCTGTATGCCATACTAGTGTCTCCACACACCTTGGTTAAAAGGACAACCAACCTATGTGGCATATAGCGACCTATGCTCGATAGACGCTGTCGTCTTAATTAACAGTCTATCATTTGATCGTGAACAGATTTAAGGACTAATCGATAAATCCTCTTTTTATTGAAACTAAATAATCCTAAAGACTTCATCACAATAATAGAGTTCATTAGAAGATATAAACTTATGATGAAAAAAGATGCCAAAATATTTTTTATTAATTAATAAATCAATTACAATATCTCAATCGTCAACAGGCTAATGATTGGCTTTGGGACACAATTTTCAATAACTCTCACTTGTCCTAAAGTCATTCGGCATAGTATCTAATATCCATCTTCCAATTATGGTTGTCGAACTCCTTGATTGTCAGAGTTTTAGTGAAGAGATCGGCTAAGTTCTCCTTTCCGTCGATCTTCGAAAGGATGATGTCACCACGATCCACGATCTCACGGACCAAATGGAAGCGGTGTAGAATGTGCTTTGTTCGCTGGTGTGCCTTCGATTTGTTTGTTTGAGCTATGGCGCTAGTGCTGTCGCAGTAGAGCAGGACTGGACCATCAATGAAGGATGCTACTCCGAGCTTGGTGATGAACTTTCTCAACCATACAGCTTTCTTTGCTGCATCTGATGCTGTCATGTACTCTGCTTCGCAATCTGTATGCTGCTTGAAACTTTACCACCAGATGGCTCCACCATTTAGAGTAAAGATATACCCCGACATACTTTTACTGTCATCATGATCAAATTGAAAGCTGAAGTCTATAAATTCCACAAGCTTTAGATCTAACTCACCATAAATCAACCATTGCTCCTTAGTATTTCTCAAATACTTAAGGATGATTTTAACCATCTTTCAGTGATTTTCTCTAGAGTCAGACTGGTATCTACTCACTAATCCTAGTGAGTATGCCACATCTGGTCTCGTACATGTCATTGCATACATAATAGACTCCACTACCGAAGTATATGAAATTCTACTCATACGCTCTATCTCTTTAGGAGTTGTCAGACAATCTTTCTTAAAGAGAGAAATTCCTTGACCTATCGAAAGATAGCCCTTTTTGAAATTCTCCATGCTGAACCTCTTCAGCACAGTTTCTATGTACGTAGATTGGGATATACCAAGCATTCTTTTAGATCTATCCTATAGATCTTCATCTTTAGGATGTAGGATGCTTTATCCAAGTCCTTCATGAAGAACTGTGATGATAATCAGACTTTTATTTCTTGTAATATGGGGATATCATTTTCGATTAAGAGAATATCGTCCACGTACAAAATAAGAAATACCATTGCTGAACCATTTAATGTAGAGTTCTCCCCTATTCTTAATGAAGTCATACGTTTTGATCATTTTATTAAAACGCCTGTTCCAACTCCGAGATGTCTGCTTCAATCCATAAATAGATCTCTGAAGCTTGTACACTTTGGACTCATCTATGGATGTGAATCCTTCAGGTTGTATCATATATACCTTTTCGATCAGCTCTTCATTTAGAAAAACTGTCTTCACATCCATCTGTCAGATCTCATAGTCCAGATGGGCAGCAATTGTAAGCATGATCCAAATGGACTTGAGCATTGCCATAGGAGAGAACGTCTCATTATAGTCAATACCATAATGTTGACGATACCCCTTAGCAACTAGACAGACTTTGTAGGTCTCCACCTTTTCATCTGCGCTCCTCTTTCTTTTGAAGACCCATTTACATCCAATGAATTTAACCCTTTCAGGTGGGTCAACTAATATCCATACATCATTAACCTTCATGGAATCCATTTTGGATCTCATGGCTTCTAACCATTTCTCAGAGTCAGATCTCTGCATCGCATTCATATAAGTAATTGGATCCTCATCATTCTCATCGAGTTCGATAGGATCACCATCCTGAATCAAGAATCCATAGTATCTATTCGGATGGTGCGGTACTATCGAATTGCCTTAATATACGGATTCACTAGGCTTCGGATCTGATATGATCAAATCCAACTTAGGTTCAACATTCTATGTCGGACTTTCTACCTATTGAACTTCATCAAGTTCAACCTTAGTTATATGATAACTGGATCATAGCCTTCCACTAAAGTGGATGATAATGAGTCCATCAGTTGGATAATCATTAGAGGTCCAAAGGCCTAATGCTTATCGATTGATGGAATTATCATTTATTATATGATCTCTTGGATACATCTTTCTAAATGGTGGTCAGGTGGGCCAACCAAAGTTGAGCCTGATCATTCATTGGTTGGATGGACCAAGTATGATCATGTTAATGGTTGGACCTAACTGGACCCTTTTCTAAGAAGGCCAAAGCCAACTGATCAGGGCCTGGTGCAAAATTTAATTACTAAAAATTATTTAGAGAAATAATTAGTTATGAACCTACTCTTAGATGTACATGGGTGGGCTAACCAAAATTGGGCTTGTGTACAGTCTATGTGGATTCTAGTACCCATTAAGAAATTAGGATAATTTCTCGAATTAGCGGTAGAGACTACCAATTCGAATAAAATAGTGAGAGAAATCTTTTGATTAAAATCCAAATCTTTAGGTTTAATGAATCAATTACTAATTAGATTTTGATTTTTTTTTATGCAGACATGGCAACTTCTCTATCACTCTGATCATTATTGGATAATGATAAATTGGTAGGACCCAACTTTGATAGCTGGTACCGAAAGTTGAAGATTATCTTGGAACATGAATAGATCCTAAATGTGTTGACAGATCCTACACCTGAGGAGCCAGCTGTCAATGCACGTAGAACAGTCAGAGACACTTATCAAAAGTGGCTCAGTGACCGAACCATGGTGCGCTGCATTATGCTGGCTGCGATGAGCGATGAGTTCAGTTGCAAGTTTGAGACAGCTCAGCTAAATGAAATGCTCCAAGTGTTGGAGGATTCTTTTGACACACCTAATGACATTAAGAGGCACAAGACTAGTTGTGCCATCTTCAATGTCAGAATGTGAGATGGTGCCTCTGTCACTAATCATATATTGTACATGATCGAGCTGATAAAGCACTTGAGCAAACTCGATTTTTTCTTGCACAAACAACTTGAAAAAGATGCAATACTGAACTCACTGTCCAAGTCTTATCTTTCATTCCTTATACATTATAGAATGTCAAAGTCTGAAGTGGACTACCATGGGTTACTGGGATTATTTCAGAACTTTGAGAAGGATCACCAACTCCATAAGGAGTCGGTGAACTTAGTGGAAGATTCATCTTCTCGTTCTCGATCCTTTGGAAAAGAAAAGAAGAACAAGAAGAAGAAAGCCAAGAAGGTGCATGTTCATGCTAGGACACCTGTGCAGGCTCAGACCCCAAAGACCAAGCCCGATAAGAGTCAAGCTGAATGCTTCTTTTGCAAGAAGCGGGGCACTGAAAGAGGAACTATCTTCAGTATATTGCCTCCCTAGATCCGAACAGGCAGAAAAAGAAGCAAGCCGTTGCTGGGCAAGGTATTTATATAATAACTTCTTGCAATTTCTCTATTTGTGATATTACTAACTGGGTATTGGATACCGGTAGCCCTTACCATATTTATAATTCGTTGTAGGGGTTGCAGGTCAGTAGAAGATTCTAGCAAGGCAAGAGATTTCTGAATGTTAGAGATGGAAGATCAGTTTTAGTTCTAGCTTTAGAAATTTTGAAACTTGTATTTGAATCTCATACCGTTATTCTTAGTGATTGTCATTTCTGTCCTAGTTTTTTTTTAAATATCATTTTTGTAAGCCTTTTAGCCATGAACAATTATAAAATTTCAATAAAAAAATGAGTTTGTAATGTCATTGTGAATGGTGTTACTATTTTCTATTTTCTGTGGACAATTAAACAATAGTGTATATATGTTATCACAACCTATTAATATAGTCTATTCTACTGGCAAGTACCCTAGATTAGATAGTGTATCAGATATCTACTTATGACACTGTAGGCTAGGTTATATAAATAAGAACAGGATAAACATGTTAACTCAGGAGAAAATTTTCGAAGTTAATGATTGTGAATCACTTCTAATCTGTGAGTCCTGTCTTCTTGGTAAAATGATCAAGTCATCTTTTATTGGAAAAGATGAGAGAGCCAATGAGCTCTTAGGTCTAGTACATACTGATGTATATGGACCAATGAGCATAAGTGCTAGAGATAGATATGTCTACTTCATCACTTTCATAGATGATCTATCCAGATATGGATATGTCTATCTGATGAAACATAAGTCGGATTCTTTTGAAATATTCAAATGAATCCAAAATAAAGTAAAAAAATAAACTAAAAATAGTATTAAAACTCTTCAGTCTGATCGAGAAGGAGAATACCTTTCTAGTGAGTTTCTCACATACCTAAGAGAGAATGAAATTTTCTTTCAATGGACTCTTTCTGGAATACCACAGCATAATGGTGTATCTAAAAGGAGGAATCAAACTCTGTTAGACATGGTCTGATCCATGATAAGATTTGCCAGCTTGCCAATATTCTTCTGGAGATATGCACTCGAATCGATTTGTTATCTATTAAATAGGATTCTAAGTAAGTCTGTAGTTAAAACCCCATATGATACTATTTATATGGTATCTAGGGTGCTTGCCAGCACTTTCACATCTTAGGATTTGGGGGTGCCCAGCTTATTTCAAATAATTAGTTACAAATAAACTTGGACCTAGGTCTGACAAGTATACATTCATAGGATACTCAAAAGAGATTAAAGGATACTATTTCACCATGCTGATGAATAAAAGGTGTTCGTCAACCTTAGGACAACCATTTTGGAAAAGAAGTTCCTTAATGAAGAAACTATTATCTCTAAGGTTGAACTTGATGAAATTCAACAGATAGAAAGTCCAACATAAAATGTTGAACCTAAATTGGTTTTGATCGGATCAGATTCGAAGCCTAGTGAACTCGCACCATTAAGGTGATCCGATAGAGTACCCCACCATCTGGATAGATACTATGGATTCTTAGTCCAGGATGGTGATCCCATCAAACTCGATGAGAACGATGAGGATCTGATCACATATGGATGCGATACAGAGATTCGACTCTGAGAAATGGCTAGAAGCTATGAGATCCGAAATGAAATCTGTTGGGGATAAACCCCGCTCCCGCCGAAGTCTAGTTCGATACTCAGCCTAATGCAACCAGTAACCGCAGAAGAACTCCAAGCGGTCGGGCTTTAGCCGAACTGCCCAGCGATCGAGCTCCTTCGGACTCTCAACGGTCGGGCCTCAGTCGAAGTCCTTCAATCGGGCCTCAGTCGAGCTTCTTCGGACTTCTCAGCGGTCGAACTCCTCAGCGATCGTCCCTTGACTGAACTTCTAGCGATCGAGCTCCTTCTGAACTCCCAACGATCGAACCTTAGCCGTACTCCTCCAGTCAGATGCATATGAGAGCCGAACTCCCCTCCAAGCTTCCTCTTTGATCGATTTTTTTCGGAAGCTGGACTCACCTCAGACACCTTTTGGGTGGACCTCTTCAGGAGTCGGACTCCTCCCTGACACCTCCTTCAGCCGACTGAGCTCCTACCGAACTCCTCAACGGTCGAGCCTTAGCCGCGTACCTCCAGCCAGACGCCCACGGGAGCCGAACTCCTTCCAAGCTTCCTCTTCAGGAGCCCGAACTCCTCCGAAATGGGCACACGATGAAGGCCTTCAATCCTTCATTCGGTTGGCTGTGCAGCCATCATCATCAGTCCACCGCAAGCTCTGCAATCATCGCCATCAGTCCACCGCAAGCGATAGCGATCTCCTATCAGACGGTGATGGCTGTCACCATCAATCCACCGCAGACGGTACCTCTCCGAGAGACTGACTTTGCCGAACCTCGAGCGGCCCGCCAGCACACAGCTGCAGTTGTCACCATCAAGCTCCACTATAAAAGGGACCCTCCAGATATGCTAATCTCTGAACTCTAATCTCTAAGCTCCCCTCTTCTTCTCTAGCGAGCACTCCATTTCTGTTGGCCAGAGCTGACTTGATCGTCCGAGGATCCTGCCGGAGCCACCCCCCCACTGGCTCCGGATGGGACTTTGTTTTGCAGGTCTCCAACGGCGACCTCATCAGCCTCTACTGCAGCAGACTCCGGCGACGTCCAATTTCTGTGTCAACAGATTGGCGCTAGAAGGAGGGCTGAACCTCCGAGGTTTCCTTATTCTTAAAGGAGTGCTCGGTGATGACTTCTCTCTTTCCTCTCCGAAGATCTCTCTTCTTCCTCACTAGAGTTCTTTTCCGAAGAGAAAGTGCCTCCCAGGAGAGCTTTGACTCGACGATCGATGGCCCCCAGCAGTCCAGGTTTCGCACGAAGCCACCACAGACGTGGAGCAGTTCAACCCGCTGGTCGGGTTCGTGGCCCCGTCGAGATGATGCTGGCCATGCGACAACCTCCGGCGGGGACTTTGCCAGCAAACCCGCCATGAGGACGTGAGGAACCGACCTTAAGGAAGAGCATTCGGGCATATCAATCATCCTAAGGAAGAAGAAATGGAGAGCAGGAGTTCTTCCGCAGAAGTACTCATAAGGAGGCGGAGCGAAGTTCGGCAGCGCTAACGAGGCCGAACTCCCCCTCGAGGGTTTTGCAAAGAGGGTATCACGACGAGGCGGGATGAAGTTCGAGGCCGAACTCCCCCTCGAGGGTTTTGCAAAGAGGGTATCACGACGAGGCGGGATGAAGTTCGGCCATGTCCACGACCTCTCCAGCGCATGTGAGGCCAAACTTCACCTCGAGCTCGCCATGAAGTTCGCCCTGACCAAGAGGGCATGAAGTTCACCCCGACCAAGCTACCATGAAATTCGCCCAAGAGGGCGGAAAGATATTCGACGTGTGCGAGGCTGTCGAGCTCGCCGCTGAACTCCTCATAAAAAATGCCCCGACAAAGGGGCATGAAGTCCTCCCGCGGAAGCTTTCACAAAAAAGCAGAACGAAGTTCGATGCAAGTGAGGCCGAACTCCACCTCGAAGCTCGTCATCAGAATGAAGTTCGGCGCAAGTAAGGCCGAACTCCCCCCTCAAACCTCATTATTGGAATAAAGTTCGGCGCAAGTGAGGCCGAACTTTCGCTCGAGTATGTCACCAAGGAAGCCCCCTACAAAGATTTCACAGGAGGTGAGATGAAGTTTGGCCGCACTCACGACCGCCCTAGGGCAAGCGAGGACTCCCTCTCGAGTATGACTCCAAGAAATCCCCGACAAAGAGGCATGAAGTTCTTCCGCAGGTTTTACAAGGGGATGGAATGAAGTTCGGCCGTGCTCACGACCTCCCTAGCACAAGCAAGGCCCGAACTTCTCGAGCTCACCACCAAGGAAGCCCCGACAGAAGGATGCGAAGAAGTCCTCCTCCCAAAAGGTTCCGCAACTATGCTCCGCTCCTCTAACTCAAATTCTCAGCGAAGTTAAGAGCCAGCCGCCAAGATCGGAAGGACTACGGCCTCCCCAAAACAAGCACGATCGAAGCAAGTACTGCCTCTACCATCACGACCACGGCCATGACATAGAGGAATGCATCCAGCTGCGAGATGAAATTGAGGAGCTCGTCAGGAAGGAGCAGCTGGATAAATTTCTTCGGCAGGAGAAGATCAGCTAAGGGCACTACCGTAACCAGAAACTACAAGATCGGCCGCCTCATGATGTCATCAACGTTACCCCAAGGAGAAGCTTGGTACATCGGCGATTCATCATCTCCCAACGACAAAGCCAAGAGCTTGCTCCAAATTGAGAAGGCCAGCATGAGATAGAGGAGGTCGTCCGGTCTGGGACTTACTGTCGGAGAGAATGCGGAGGAACGACGCTACCACGATCCTGAAACATAGAATTTAGGGATGCGCTACCAATAACTTCCTTTTCATAAAATTCTTTCCTTTCAATAATATGTTGTTTCTGGGCGCGAAAACTATGTGATGACAGGAAAAGAAGCAGTTAAAAGTCACCGTGTTAGGAACAGAAGGAGAACCTCGTCCTAGCACGAGCGAGTCAAAGACCATCAACCTCGGCCAGAGATAAGATCTCTCCCGAGCGACCTGAACAACCTCGGTTAGGAACAGGAGGAGACCTCGTCCTAAGCGCACCAACCTCGGCTAGAGATAAGATCTCTTCCGATCGTTGCAATCGGCTAGAGATAAGATCTCTCCCGAGCGACCGTGACAACCGGTTAGGAACAGGAGGAGAACCTCGCTAACAGAGCATCAACCTTCGGCTA
This sequence comes from Cocos nucifera, assembly GCA_006176705.1. Classification (NCBI taxonomy): domain Eukaryota; kingdom Viridiplantae; phylum Streptophyta; class Magnoliopsida; order Arecales; family Arecaceae; genus Cocos; species Cocos nucifera. The sequence continues at coordinate 132 of QRFJ01000120.1, read as the reverse complement.
AGATCTCTTCCGAGCGATCGAGTCAACCTCGGTTAGAGATAAGATCTCTCCCAAGCGATCGTGAATCAACCTCGGTTAGGAACAGGAGGAGAACCTCGTCCTAACAACCTCGGCTGCAGGAGATAAGATCTC
>QRFJ01000119.1:2997537-3158817 GCA_006176705.1 Cocos nucifera | reverse complement strand
TTGTGTTCAAACATGAAAAATAGTGTAAGAAGACATTGGCGATAGCCTTCTTTCCCAGGATGACTAAAAGGTAATAAGTGAAAATATTTTTATTTTTTAAAATTTTTTTATATACTTCAAATTCATGTTTGGAAAGTAGATATCAGATTCTGGACTGTGAAGTAAAAATTGCCAATGAAGATGGTAGACCTGAGACAAATGAGGAACCAATGTTTACTTGGGTCTTGAAGGATTTTAAAGAAAGAAAAGTCAAATACATCATTTGTTAGAAATTTCTAGTTTCCTAGATATTGCTCTAAGCGAATTATGGATGTTGAAAGAGGAGCATAATAAGGTGTGATGTGATTGTGGTACAAGATTTTCATGCTCAATCAGATTTTTGGGGTCTCTATGAAGGTTTAAATGTTTCATACCAAAACTAAAAGAAAAAAAAGGAGATAAAGTGAAAGAATAGAGTCTTGGAGAAATTGCAAGAAAGGTTTGAAAAGTTGGCTTAAATTTCCATTTCAGCTTTTAGTTACAACAATTGGGTGTGAGTGGAGAAGAAGATTAGGGTGCAGGCACAGGGAAGGGGATTTTTTTTCCTAAATAAGGAAATGTACGGATGAGTTTTTAGGGAGATTCCAAAATGGGTGTTGCACCTAAGGCTGGCAAAATGTGATCCAACACGTCAACCCAACCCATGTTGAACTTGCCATAAGCAGGTTTGTTTTTGGGTTAAACAGATTCGGGTCACAAACAGGTTTAAACATGTTGACTTGTTTAACCTATTTAATATTCTAATTGGATTGGGGTTTCAAACATTTGATCTATTAAATCTATTTAACCCATTTAATTTTCAGGTCAGGTTGAGTTAGGTAACCCGTTTAACCCCTTTAACCTATTTAAAACATATTTAACCTATTTAAAACCTGCTTAACTTATTTAAATCCTATTTAACGTGTCTAATCCATTAAAAACTACTTAACCTGTCTAACCCATTTGACCTATTTAATAAATAGGTTATGTGGGCCAGATCGGGTTGCCTAGTTAATAAACAGATTGGGTTTGAATCTGAATTTTTGACATATTTAATAAACAAGACGGGTTCGGGTTGACGAATTTTTGACCTGATCAGCATCCAACCCGACCCATATCTAACTTGACCCAACACGATTGCCACCCCTAGTTGCACCTAAGTGGAAGATTCTTGCTACTAAGTTTGATCCATAACAAATGAATTCTGATTTTGATAGTTCCAGCAGTTTTAATGGTTATAGTCGACATTTAAAAAAAAAAAAAACTTAATTAAAATATGGGAATATAAAGCAAAAATTAAATAATATATGTCAAGAAAATAAAGTGGAAATCATTTTGGTGCATGCACATAGTGTTTTGGGACTGCTAACATTTTGCTAGTTTGCATGGCTATACAGAAAAGGCATAAGTTATCACAACTCCTCTCTTCTTTTCTCCTTACCACTTGGCTGCCTACCCTCTTCCTATATCATCTCTCATTATTCCCCGTTTCCTCCTCCCTTACTCATCCATTTCCTCCCTCCTATTTTATGCGACCACAAAGCAATGTGCCAACCTTTGTTGTTCTACCCAACCTTTATCAACTTACCCCATCCCACCACCCAAGACCATGAGTAATGCTGCCCAACTCAGCACATGTATTACCCATACCTTCAATATTATTTCTTAGGATCTGCTCTAGCTTATAGATTATAGTTCAGGCCAAGCTTGATCCTTACTAGAGACTTTCAATCCAAGCTCAAGCTATGCCCAAACTACAGTAAGAAACTTCCAATTAGGGTGCTGCACCAACTTCAGAAACTTTCTAGAAATTATTTCCTGCATAATTTGTAAGCCTTTTTTGTTTTGTTCTATTTCTTTTTCTTTTCTTTTTTTTTAATGAGATCTGTTTCCCCACACCCAAGTTCTCTCCTACACCACTACTAAATATGGTAACTAAGGTCTTGCCAATTATTACCTATGAGTAGGAAGAATAGGAATAAAATTTAAAGGGCAAGCTAATCTTTGGAGCGCACTCACACAAAGAGAGATCATATACGGGAAGTGATTCAAGGATGATACCTGCTGTAATAAAGAAGAAAAGGCCAAAGAGACAAGGGAGGGAACAAAGAAAGTAGCTGGAGGTTCATGTGCCAAAGAAGAAAATTTTGGATATACATATAAACTAATTTTACTTGTCCCCTCCTCTCTTTTAGCCCTTTAGAATTGTCTACAGCATTCATATCCATATCTCACATATAAGATTCATCATAGTGAACAAACTTGTACTTTCCTCTAAAGAGGACAAAAAGGAGCATCGCAGTTAACATATAATTAACAAACGATACCAACAGTTGATTTTCTCTTTCACAATTCACTTGTTATATAATTTGCCGATTTGCTTAGCTGAAAACCTCAATCTCCAATAAATTCAATTATTCTTCGCTGCACAAAGTTAGTCATCTCGGCTGCACAAATCATCCAATTAGATGCCCTCGAATGAAATGACATGGAGAACATCTCATGAAAAGAGATTGAGAGGGAAGGGACAAAACAGAATCTTCATGGTAACCTGCTTTATTTATCCTTTTCCAACCCTGCCAAGCAATACAGAAGTGGCCAGATACAACATTGGCGAAGGAAAGCTCATGCTCTACTGACCTCCATGAAACCAACAGTTACCTCCATATAAATCCCCAAGTTGCCTAAATGATCAAAATACCATTTAGAAGCAAAGGAACAAACTTCTCTCCACGGCAGCTTGTTTCAACCAAGAAATTGGGCACGATCCCTCCCAAAAACCTAAGTTAATTATGCATTTTAAACAATAGCTTCAGTTAAAAGCAAAAGCGTACAAATATTTTATTTCTATAGTAGAAGACTTACTCTTCTCAAGAAATAGCAGAAAACTTATTTAGCCATGAACTCTGAAGAACCAGATTAAAAGAAAGACGAGAAAGTTTCCCATGAAACAACATCAAGAAATCAGCAAGAAAGAAAAGACCTCTCATTCGAAGAAGAAATCTCCTCCTTCTTGGGCTCCGCGAACAGTTCTTGATATGGAACCGCAAACTCCCCACCATCGAAGCCCCTGAAAATCTCAGCATAATCAGAGCTGGACGTCCGGGCGTCGACCGGGGCATCGTCAAGGCCACCCATGGCAAGCGGGAGGTCGAGCACAGGGATGGAGCAGGTGCCGGCGAGGCCGCCGAAGATCTCAGAGTAGTCGTCCAATCGGGTGGCGAACGGCACCGCGTACCGTGGCGGCCCGCCGAACACGTCGTCGTAGGCCGATTTCGCCGCGACGGCCGCCGCTCTGGTGGTCTTCTTGGAGCCGCCGGCGGAGGCACGGCCGCCAAGGCGGGCGGCCGGCAGCTCCTCCATGGGAGAGAAAAAGATCCGCTAAGAATTTTAGGGTTCGCCCCCCTCCCCCCTCTTTGCTTTCTTCCCTCTTCTTTGGTGCAGTGAGCACGGAGAGAGAATGGAGGTGTTCCGTCTTTTTTTTCGGGTACAAGGTTGGAGGTGTTCTTTGGCTCGGACGAGAAGCAGTGCTTGGCGAGCGTCAGCGGTGCCAGCTTTCGTTTTGCACTTTTTCTTCTTTACGGGCGATTTTTTTCGGTGGGCGGGGAGTATGGTTGGAATCGGTGGTAAAGACAGGCAACATATACTTGCACTCGGCAATTTGCGATTTATCGTGGAAAGTGACGTTAAAAGGGCAGTGGGGTCCAGGGAATGAATGGTTTGCGGAGCCCCTGGCGGTCTTTGTGGGTGAAAATGACTGGAAGGTCCTCTGGGTGCCCTGGCCAACTGGACCCAGGACAAGCACTATGTCAATAAAATCCATGTCTCAAGCCGATATAATACCTCTTGTCATGTAATGTCCAAAATATAAAAGTTAGTCGAATAATAAAATAAAAATATTGCAGTTGAAATTTAAAACAAATAATATTGTATGGCTGGTATCTCAAATGTCCTATTTTACATAGTTTAGAGCCTCTTTAATTATGGAAAGATCCACACTGATCATCCTGCTTTCATATATCTTGCAACAGCAAGTGATTAGGTAAGGATTTATCCATTTTGACAATGTTTCTTCTTGGTGTGTACGTGTGTTATTCTAGTTTTCCTTTACAATTTTATAAGCTTATATCTCAAAATATTAAACTTTCAACTCCGCTTTTTCCTATAATATTGGATAATTGCAATGGATTGGAACCTATATCTCAAAGAAAAATACTTTTTACACTATGGTGCATGATAGCGCACACCACATATAGTGATTGATGTTTGCATGAGATCGAAGTGCATCATCCGAAAAAAAAAAAAAAATTATTTCTCATCAATCACCGCGTACAATGTGCGATAGCGCACCACATGCAGTGTAGAAAATATTTTTCTACCTCAAAAACTAATCACCTACTGAGACATTAGCCCATAAAATTATATTATTTTTGGAGGAAACATCTAGTTACGTTCACACCTAACGACCCTTTGTTAAACCCTTTCAAAACACACGCATATATATAGATAGAGTGAAATTTGCATGTATCCATAGACAATGGATATGTTCCATGTCATTTTATCCGGCACCAACTATCAAATGGAATACGTATCATTTTTCATGTTTATGTAATGATTGGCTTATGTGAAGCTGGCTTATACAATCAATCATGATCCTCCTCTTATATTGCATTTGTAAGGTCCCTTTTTTGTGTTTAAGTGCTTATCCATGTCATGTTTATGATATAGAGCTTGCAAACTTCTTGCAAAGAGAGGACAAAATTAAGAGCAACAAGAGGAATAAAGGACCATGCATGATTCCTTAAAAAAAAAAAGAGAGACTAAAATTTATATGTTCCTCCAAACTATCTATTTAAAATTATTCTGGAATCTCACACAACATATTACTATAAGTATTTCTCTAACATATAGGCCATTGACAAGAGAATGTATCAAGCTTTGCTCGGTCCCTTCAATGCTTACTCCCTGCATAAAGTAGACATATGATACTTGATTTAGTGAAGAATGAAAGACAAATTTGATATCTTAAGCACAAATTTTCAACGCAAGACAAAATATTAGTTGCATAACCATACCAAGTGCCTAGCATCACTAGCTTTTTTAGAGGGCATTATTTTTCCAGAGATACGAGGGGTTCACGCACGCTTGGCTTTCCAACTATAGTGAGCTTAATGCCAAAGTTATTGGGTATCGCAGCTCAACGACTCTACCATCCTGATTAATTGGCACCCACTTAGGAGGTGCGGGCATTGCACATGTTCAACACATATAAGAAAAGGATAGATAATTTATTCATACTTTTTTTTTTCGATATTATGTGCTGTTTTTTTTTTTTTTTTCCCCCTCGAATATTGCTATGTTTACTCAATTTTTCCCCAAAGTTGGTGTGAAACTTTTTTTTGCTGCCTGGGCCAGCTCGCTTGGTAAGTGGTTCATTAAGGGGCAAATGCCAATTTTATCCCTGATGCTTTGGGGAGAGAGACCAAGTATTTTCCTCTTCTCAATAAGAGATTAATCGACATATCTACCTTAAGAGCTGCTCTTAAGTTGTCTCTTGCCTTCTTCCCTCAGAGAAATGGCAAGCATTAACTGACTCACTCTAAGAAGGTAGCCTAGTTTCTCCTCTTGCTGCCAAGGAGGATAGAGAAATTTGACAAACTTTACGGCTCGCTCGATGGCGGTATTGGAATTTCTCTTCTTGCTACCAGGAAGAGGGAGGGATTAACGAGTATACAACTTCCATAAAAGAGGCATTGCATCCTTACCGAGATCTCCAAATGCTTCCGTGTTCAGTAGCAACACTTTACTATTATCATGAAAATATTTTTGCCTATTTTCTAAAAAAAGCTTTTTGCAAACATCCATACCAAAATTCGTTGTTTCAATCCATACCAATATCATTTTATTATGATATCGGTATATAGATGTACCGAGTTTGAGATTATATATGGGTTTCAGCATGGCAAATTTGGATTACTGCTAATGACATATTTTTTTAATTGAGATTTATTGAGATAAGATCGAACTGATCCACATCCGACACCGTGAATCAACAACCTCGACGTCACAAGCCTACTCCAAGACTTTCGCCGTTGGTGTGATTTGTGGGTGTTGCAAGGTGGCTATCTCAAAGTGATGGGCCATCTAAATTAAGAGCCTTACGTTGTTAGCAAAAATAAAAATTTAAAAAAAAAAAAATGGAAAAAAAGAAGCACGGTAACGTCCAAAGTTGTCGTAGACGGACAGCCCAAAAAACTTCCGCAGTACCTAGCTAACCGGTCGGTGCCAAGAAACTTTCGGTAATGGGTAGGTCCAAATCTTTGCGTGCATGTGGAGCAAGCCCGTGACGGATGTGTTGGACCCAACCATCCTGTTCCTTAGGGTAAAAAATAATAAAAGATATAGTGGGACTGCCTTGTGATGTCAACTCTTTGTCCTTTTGGAGGTGTTCGTTCTTGTCTTCAGGAATAGTTTACGTGGTTCTGGTCAGATGGATGCTTCCAAGGAGTTTGGTAGTTCTTCTGGGACCTCAGGCATCAACCATCCAAAACATCTCTTTCATGTGCCATTATCCACCATCAAGGGAATGTTCCATGCTTTAAAACTGGCGTTCATCACAAATCACCTCCTCAGCCTAGAATATTTAATGACCGGTCAATTTTATATGTTCCTATTGGAACTTGAAAGAGAAGTTTTGGTGGTTATGATCACCAGCACCGAAGTAATGCTATAATCTCTTCCTCTGCTCGTTGCTACCAAATGCTCTGCATTTGTTTTTTATATGCTGCTGGGCATTTCAGATCTTTACCCATCTATGCTCAGGGCATGGGATTAAGTCCAGGACACGGAGTTAAATGCAAAGGCAGGCAGACGTGTTGATTTGGATATTTTCCGTGGTTGTGTATGAGAAATACTAGACGGGCATAGGCTTAGGCAAAGAACTTTTGGAAAATTCGGCTGGCGTTTGATTTATTTTTGCTCATAAAAGGGCCTGCCGCCTTGAAAATACTAGACATGGCATGCGTTTTGCACGTGAGAGATAGGATGGAGAGATGAGTCAGCAGTTAAGAGGGAGAGAATCAATAGGGTTTGGCTTGTATCTTCCGTCTTCTTTCGCAATAAAAACTATTGGGTTATGCCTTACACTAATTTCAAAGCATGCTGAACCCTTTCTTTCAACCGTTTGCACTTATCTTGTAGTTACCACAATAATGGTATATATAGATCGTTATTGTGCCATCCAATGGCATACGTCATGAAAAAAGTTGAATCTTTTTTTTATGCAAAAGATATAGGCCGAACCAAATCCAACAAAGAGTAGACTAGTAATTTTATAATTCCATCCAAGGTGAGAGAGAGTTGTGTACTCAGAATGAAAAATATATACTTTATGTACCAGCAAAAATATACGGTTCTATCTAATTGCCATCATCTTTTAATATGTATTTAATATTTATAATTTTATTTTTTTTATAAAATTTTAAATGATGAAAATATATTTTTTTCTAAAAATATTATGATATTTTATAACCATATTATCATACCTTGTAGAAAAATTATAATGCATATCATAATTTTTCATCTAGAAGTCATAAAGAAGAAAGAATATTTTGATCATTGAAAATTTATAAAATTTTTTAATAATAAAAATATCTTTTTTTTTCTTATGATATTCTATACAGTAAATTATAATTTGATCATAAAATATCATATTTTTTTAAAAATAAAAAATATTTTTATCATTTAAAATTTTAAATAAAAAAATAAAATTATGAATATTAAAACGATGGCTACATGGCTCATTCAAATACAATGATGTATTTTTTTAACACCAGATGTAGTATATAAAGAATTTCTCTTCACTCTATGATAGTAAAGATATATATGAGAATTAATCCAACACCCTCTAAATAAGTGCTAATCTTGATTATTTTATATCGTTCGTCTTAGTTAATGTCAGGCATTGTTCCATACTTTCATCCGAATAGTCTATTACTTCGGTATTTTTAAGGTAATATACAAAACAATATCCTGGCTACGTCACTGTTTATCACAATCAATAATTCAATACTAAAAAGGATAATAGCAGTTCCTATCCCAGACTTTTTATAATGGGATTGCCGCTGCCGTGGATCCAAAATCCAAGCCCCGGTCTTTTGGTGCCTTGGGGGACCAACACATCTAAACCCAAAATTCCGTAGGACCCCATCTCCATTGGCTATTGGAAAACCACCTCGAAGGACGGCTCCCTGGGGTCCTCGTGTTGGCCACGACTCAACACAGCCTCACGTAGCCGACGCCCACAAAAAGTAATCAAACATTATCCGATTCACCCCTCGTGAATGGACACCATCAACATAAGTGGACGAAGCGTGGGATGTTTGACCGCACCTGACATGGGCAGAGTCTTCCATTGCAGCACCATGTAGATCGAATTCTAAAAGGGTGTCACGATGCTTATGAAAAGTTTGGAGGATGAGTTCACGGCCTCACATTGTGGCACTGTACTGGGAATAATGTAATATTTGGCAGGCCATCATGCTCGAATTTTGCCAATGGGTGGAGCTGATGATGAAGATCGAGGAGCAAAGGGGGCCGCAAACAAGACGCATACGATGGGCCCACGCCCATTGTGGCTGCATGCAGTGTTGTTGGCCTATTTGGCGCATGATGAGAGTTCTTTCAATCTAAAATTCTTCCTCTCTCTCTAACTTTAGAATTAACATGAGGGCATGCATGTGCTTACGCGTATATTAGTTGCGCATCAGATAGATATTGGGTGATCATGGGTCAGAACTTGTGTCTCGATCCTATATATTTTTAGTCAAGCTTTTGATCAGCTTATTTAAAATTTGACCCATAATCAGCTCTATTTGCTATATATATATATATATATATATAAGGTTAAAAAAACTCACATAATACCTTTTGGATAGCTTTTATGAACAAGGTTCTATGCTATTGAAAAATTTTGAGTACTTATACAAGAATATCTTATGGATAATATAGTAGACCTGAACTATGATCCATGTAGACTAAAGAACCCAATAACATGGATCCGTTCGGATTAACTGCAGGTCAGTATATTATTTATGATTGAATTTGATCGAATTTAAATTTTTAGCTTGATGATGATATCGAGACTTAAATGAGGGATGCATGTGAGGACCTTTACAGTACTTAGTCCAACATTAATTATGTATTGAATACATCTTGGATGCATATCCTAGTAATATCTTCAAATTAGTTTTTTTTGGATGAAGTCCTAAATTATAATAGATGATAAAAATATTGATAAAATATGATAGTTCGATACAATTTTTCTAGTCAACACATGAATTTACTAAATTTAAGCTCGGCAATCATTGAAAATTAATTCTATCGGGCATAATATATCAAAGTTGTCATATATAAATACCCTACAACTATAACAGCTTGTGACCCTAAAGGAAAGCAACCTTAAATTCAAGCTATGATTTCCTCCTTCCGTTTCATCTTAATTATAGAATTCACTTATGTTGGGGATAAATCCCGCTCCCACCGAAGTCTAGTTCGATGCGCAGCCTAATATAATTTGTAGCCGTGAAAGAGCTTCGACGGACGGATCTCAGCCGAACTCCTACAGCCAGCCAAACTACTTAGCGCCCGAGCTCCTTGGACTCCAAGCAGTCGGACTTCGGCCGAGCCCCCGACGGCCGAGCTTATTCCAACCCGTTCGGCCGCCGAGCTTCTCCAGACTCCCCTCGTCAGGATCGAACCTCTCCAGTCGGTCGAACCGCGTAGCGGCCGAGCTCCTCGAACTCCTCAGCTGACGAGCCTCAGTCGAAGTTCGACATTCGGCCGAACTCTCCAACGGCCGAGCTTCGGATTCCCAGCGGTCGAACTCCTCAGCAGACGAGCTTTAGCTGCATACCTCCAGCCAGACGCGGGAGCCAAACTCCCTCCAAGCTTCCTCTTCAGGAGCCAGAACTCCTTCGAAATGGGCACACAACGAAGGCCTTCAACCCTTCATTCGCCGCAAGCTCTGCGGCCATCACCGTCAGTCCTCCGAGTGATAGCGATCCGCTATGAGGAGGCGATGACTGTCACCATCCCGTGGGACTGGCTCCGCCGAACCTCGAGTGGCCTGCCAGCACACGGCTGTAGCCGTCACCATCCCATGGGACTGGCTCTGCCGAACCTCGAGCGGCCCGCCAGCACGCGACTACGGCCGTCACCGTCCCGTGAGACTGGCTCCATCAAACCTCGAGCGGCCCGCCAGCACGCAGCTGCGGTCGTCACCATCCCGTGAGACTGACTCCATCGAACCTCGAGTAATCCGCCAGCATGTGGCTGCAGCTATCACCGCCAATCCTGCCGCGTACGGCACCTCCCCGAGAGACTGACTCCATCGAACCTCGAGCAGCCCGCCAGCACATGGCAGCAGCCATCACCATCAAGCTCCGCTATAAAAGGGGCCCTCCTCCAGATATGCTAAGGCTAATCTCTCTGATATCTAAGCTCTCCTCTTCTTCTCTAAGCTCCGAAACTCATTTCGAGCACTCCATTCCTGTTGGCCAGAGCTGACTTGAGCATCGGAGGGTCCTTCCAGAGCCACCCCCACCGGCTTCGGACGGGACTTTATTTTGCAGATCCCCGATGGCGACCTCAGCGGCCTCGACTCCAGCGACCTCCGACGACGATCAATTTCTATACCAACAGATTGACGCTAGAAGGAGGGGTCTCGAACCTTCGAGGTTCCCTTGTTCTTAAAGGAGTGCTCGGCGACTCTTCCCTTCCCTTTCCGGAGATCTTCCTTTTCTCTCCTAGGGAGAAGATGCCTCCTAGGAGAGCTTTGACTCGATGCTTGACGGCCTTCGTGGTCTGATCCCGTCCGAATTCGTCTGTTCCCGCTCCGATCCTGGCGACTCAGGCCCCATCCATACCTACGGTGGATACGGAGCAGTTCAACCAGCTCGTCCAGCAGGTTCGTGGTCTCACAGAGGTGGTGCAGGCAGTGTTGCACCAACAAGCCCCAGTGCCACCCCAATCGGTGCGGGACTCTCCGAAGTCAAGTGATCCGGTCCAAGAGCGACAGCCTAGGCATCCCGACCTCCAATACCCGGATTGGAGAGGTGGAGGAGGGAGAGCCCTTGTTCAGATCATGGATCGGCCAAGGGTGAAGCCTCGCACCCATTCCACCAGAAAGTTTGGGAGATCAGAGACCGTGAAGATCTCCTAGATCAAAGGCTCTTGAAAATGAGCCGGCGAATCGAAGAACTTCATCATACTCCCCCCTCACGTGGTAATGACGTTTGCACTGACCCCCCTTTCTCGTAGAAAATCATGCAGGAGCCGGTCCTGCCGAACTTCAAGCTCCCACAGTTCGAGAGCTATGATGGGACCACCGACCCGATCGACCACTTGGAAGCCTTTCGAAGGACGATGTTGCTCCATGGCGTGCCAGAGGCCATATTATGCCGGGCTTTTCCTTCTACCCTTAAAGGAGCTGCCAGGAACTGGTACTCGGCGCTCAAGCCGAGTACCATCTTATCGTTTGACCAGATGAGTCAACAGTTCGCAGCCCACTTCATCAGTAGCAGGCGGCCCACGCCGAGGTTCGGATTCCTTGATGGCCATCAAGGCAAAAGGAAGGGGGAACCCATCCGGGCTTATGTCACCCGGTTTAACGCTGCCGCGCTGGAAAGTCCGGAAACCTGGACCCAATCAGTCGCCATGGCCGCCCTCAAGGGCGGCCTTCCGGAAGAACGACTTGTTGTTCTCCCTGGAAAAAGAAGTATCCAAGGAATTTTCGCGGACATGCTTAGCTCGGGCTGAAGGATACGCCCGGGCAGAGGAGGCCTTCAAGGCCAGGGATGACGAAGCCGACGGCAAGCGGCGAGCTGAAGGGCCGGGCAGGTCCACCGAGGAAGGAAAGCGGAGTAAAGCTCGGCGGCGCTCCCGGACTCCTCCCGATCATTGGCGGACCCGAACTCTCCAAGGGAACCCGAGGTGGGGAAGTCCAGAAGGAACAGCACGCCGAGGTTCTCCTCAGCGCCGAAGCTCTCCCCGACAAAGGTTTCCGCAACTACGCCCCCCTCAACACTCCGAAGGCCCAAGTGCTGATGGAAATCGGGGAACAGCTTCCGAGGCCGGACCAAGATGCATTCCCGACCCAGCAAATGCGACCCCAACAAGTTTTGCCACTATCATCGCGACCACGATCACGACACCGAAGAGTGCATCCAGCTTCGAGACGAGATCGAAAAGCTCGTCAGGCGAGGTAGACTCGATCGATTCCTGCAAAGGCGGCCCGAAGAGCGAGGGGAGCGGCCAAGGGCAGTACCATCGGGTGGGGAGAGCCAGGAAGGTCGGCCGCCCCTTGGCATTATCAATACTATCTTCGGAGGACCTCGGGAAGGGGAGACCAGCGAACCCAGAAGATCGGTGAAGAAGCAGAGGATCGTGGAGCCCGTGGCCTTCACCGAGGAGGACGGTCGGGGGATCCAATTTCCGCACAATGACGCGGTTGTAATTTCCTTGAATATCGCTGACTACGATGTACGCCGCGTTTTGCTAGATAACGAAAGTTCGGCCGATGTATTGTTCTACGATGCCTTCTTAAAAATGTTCCTATCCGACGACCGCTTGGAACCGATAAATTTCCCATTGGTAGGGTTTGCCGGCAACACCATACCAATCGAAGGCGAAATAACATTGACCGTAATAGCAGGGCGACGCCCGAAGCAGGCCAAGGCTCGGGTCAACTTCCTAGTCGTGAGGACTTCGTTCGCCTATAACGCGATCCTTGGCCGACCTGATCTAAATGCACTCTGGGCGATAGTGTCGACCTATTATTTGAAGATGAAGTTCTCGACGAGCCATGGGGTCGGAGAGGTCAGAGGAGATCAGGCTCTGGCGAGGTATTACTACTCGATCGCCCTGCATAAGGGAGAACAGCCCGACCCCTGTCTTGTTGATGGACTAGACGTCCGCGAGAACCTCACCGAGGAGCGGGACGAGCCCACCGAGGACCTCGTCTCTGTGCCCTTGAATGACGGAAGCTCGGAGCATGTGGTGCAGATCAGCTCCAACCCGGCAGCCGAGGTTCGAGAACAGCTCGTCGCTTTTCTCAAAAGAAATGCGGACGTCTTCGCCTGGACCCCAGCGGATATGCCAGGGATCGACGCCGAGCTCATGGAACATCGGCTGGCCGTCGATCCGAGGCATCGGCCTATAAGAGAAAAGCTGCGCCACCACACCCCGAAAAGGCAGAAAGCGATCGTCGAAGAAGTAGACAAGCTCCTCAAAGCCGGACTCATCCGGAAGGTTAGCTATCCGACCTGGGTCTCGAACGTGGTTCTTGTCAAGAAAGCAAATAACAAGTGGAGGATATGCGTCGACTTCAAGAAGTTGAACAAGGCTTGCCCAAAGGACAGCTACCCCCACCTAGGATCGACCAGCTGGTGGACGTAACCTCGGGCCACGAGCTCCTCACCTTCATGGACGCCTTTTCTGGTTACAACCAGATATGCATGGCGCCCGAGGACGAAGAGAAGACCGCATTCATTACTGATCGAGGTCTTTACTGCTACAGGATCATGCCTTTTGGACTCAAGAACGCGGGGGCAACATACCAATGTTTGGTTAATAAGGTCTTCAAGGAGCAGATCGACCGCAACATGGAGGAGTACGTAGATGATATGCTCGTTAAAAGTTGAGCTTCAACGGACCACCTCGCCGACCTTGAAGAAGCCTTCGGTGCATTCAGGAGGCATAAGGTGAGGCTGAACCCGGCCAAGTGCGCCTTTGGTGTGACCTCCGAAAAATTTCTAGGGTTCATGGTGTCGAGACGAGGAATCGAAGCAAACCCCGAGAAAATCCGAGCCATTCGAGAAATGATCGCTCCGAGGACGATCAAGGAGGTTTAGCGTCTGACCGAGAAAGTGGCATCCCTAAGTCGCTTCGTGTCAAGGTCGACCGAATGATGCATGCCCTTCTTCCGCGTTCTCAGGCGATCGGAGGACTTCTCCTAGACGGTGGAGTGCCAACAGGCATTTGAAGAGCTCAAAAGCTACCTCGGCTCGCCTCCACTGCTGGCAAATCCCAAACTCGAGGAGGAATTATTTCTGTACCTTACTGTCTCCCTCGGGGCCCTGACGGCGGTGCTGGTTAGGGAAGAAGCGAAGGCGCAACGGTCGATCTACTACATCAGCCGAGTCCTGAGGGACGCGGAGATCAGGTACTCTAGACTGAAAAAATTAACTTACTCTCTCTTAATTACCGTCAGGTGGCTCCAACCTTATTTTCAGGAGCACACCATAACGGTCCTCACGGATAACCAATAAGAGAAGTCCTTCACCAGGCAAACGCTTCTAGAAGAATCACAAAATGGGCGATCAAACTCACGAAGTTCGACATCAACTACCGGCCCAGGCCGTCAGTCAAGGCCCAGATACTGGCGGACTTCGTGCTAAAATGCACAATTCTAACCGAGGCTGAGCTAGGGCCGATCGAGATCGACACCGAAGCAGAGCCGGGCCTAGATGAGGCCGAGTTGCCATGATCGAACCCCACCGAGGAAAGCGCCGACCTCCCCATAGGCTCCTGGATCCTGCAGGTGGATGGCTCATCCAACTTCGCTGGAGCTGGTGCAGGGCTGATCCTGGTTAGCCCCGAGGGAGTCGTCGCCAAGTACACTACGCTTCGAGTTTTCGGTGACCAACAATGGGGCCGAATATGAAGCGCTGATAGTCAGATTAAAGATAGTAAGGAAGCTGAAAGTAGATCGACTTCAGGTCTACAGCGACTTCCAGCTGGTGATCGGCCAAGTCGGCGGTAATTACGAGGCATAGGAGGAAAGCATGGCGAGATACCTTGGGAGGGTGAGGGATTTGACTTTGGCCTTTGACAGCTTCGACGTTCGACACATTCCGAGGGCAGAAAATGCAAGAGCAGACCTTCTCTCCAAGTTGGCCACTTTCGTCTCGGCCGAACTGCCCAGGGGAGTATTTTTGGAGACCCTAAAGTGCCCAACCCTGGAAGAGCCTCGGGTCGTCCTGCAGGCAGAGTTCGAGCCAAGCTGGATCGACCCGCTGGTTGCATACCTTAGGGAGGGGGCCCTTCCCCACGATTCGAAAGAAGCTCGGAAGCTCAGAAATTAGGCTTCCCGCTACGTCTTATACGAAGACAGGTTGTATAAGAGGTCGTACTCCCTTCCATTGCTAAGATGCCTCCGACCTTCGGAGCCCACCCTTGTGCTGCGGGATGTGCACAAAGGACTCTGCGGAAGTCACGTAGGAGCCAGGTCCCTATCGAAAAAATTGCTCCGATAGGGGTACTACTGGCTGACCTTGTTTCGCAATTCTATGGAATACGTAAAGAAGTGCGACCGCTGCTAGAAGAACGCCAGCGTACAGAGGCAGCCTGCATCCGAACTCACTCCGCTCAGCTCACCCTGGCCATTTGCGCAGTGGGAGATGGATATACTCGGCCCCTTTCTAGTAGCGTCGGGGTAGAGAAAGTTCCTCCTGGTCACGATCGACTACTTCACTAAGTGGGTCGAAGCTGAACCACTCGCGAGGATTACCGAGGCTAAGGTACAAGACTTCGTCTGAAAGTCACTAGTCTGTCGGTTCGGTCTGCCCCAAACCCTCATAACCGATAATGGGCGATAGTTCGCTGGGGCAAGGTTCATCGAGTTCTACGAAGGACTAAACATCTCCCACCGCTTTATGTCGGTGGCTCACTCGCAGGCCAACGGGGAAGCTGAGATAACCAACCAGATCCTACTGCAAGGAATCAAAGCGAGGCTTGACAGGATAGGAGGGGCCTGGGTGGACGAACTTTACCATATCCTCTGGGCATACCGAACTACTCAGAGGGTGCCCACTAGAGAAACACCCTTCGCCTTGGCCTTCGGTACTGAGGCAGTTATCCCGATCGAGCTCAAGCTCCTATCTACGCGAGTCACGGGCTTCAACGAGCAACGCAATCCCCAGGACCTCCGAGTCGACCTCGACCTGCTGGAAGAAAAAAGGGAGGAAGCTCGCATCCGAACGGCGGCCTATAGATGGAAGGTGGCTCGGTATTACAACTCCAGAGTCAGAAGCAAGATGTTCAGAGTGGGGGACTTAGTGCTCCGATGAGCCACTATCTCTCAGCCTCAGAGTCAGAAAAAACTCGCTCCTAATTGGGAAGGCCCGTACGAAGTGGTGGAGGTCGTCCGGCCTGGTGCTTATCGTCTGAAAGAGCTCGGAGGGAGGACGCTTCCACGACTTTGGAACTCAGAGAATCTGAGGATATACTACCAATGATATCCCTTCAGTAAAGTTGCTTCGTTTCCATATTATTATTCTGTGGTGCAGAAACTGTGATAACAGGGAATGAAGCTATCAAATATTCGCCATATTGGGAACTGGAGGGGGACCTCGTGCTAACGGGGGCAGGTCGGAAGCCTTAGAAGCTTAGCCGCAGGAGATAAGATCTCCCCGAGGAAAGCTCGACCGTAGGAGATAAGATCTCCTCCGAGCGTGCACTTCGGTTGCAGGAGATAAGATCTCCCCCGAGGAAAGCTCGGCTGTAGGAGATAAGATCTCCCTCGAGCGCGCACTTTGGCTGCAGGAGATAAGATCTACCCCGAGGGAAGCTCGACCGCAGGAGATAAGATCTCCCTCGAGCGCGCACTTCGACCTCGACCGCAGGAGATAAGATCTCCCCCGAGGAGAGCTCGGCTGCAGGAGATAAGATCTCCCTCGAGCGCGCACTTCGGCTGCAGGAGATAAGATCTCCCCCGAGGAAGCTCGACCGTAGGAGATAAGATCTCCCCCGAGCATGGGAAGCTCGACTACAGGAGATAAGATCTCCTCCCGAGCGCGCACTTCGATCTCGACCGTAGGAGATAAGATCTCCCCTGAGGGAAGCTCGGCCGCAGGAGATAAGATCTACCCCGAGGAAAGCTCGGCTGCAGGAGATGAGATCTCCCCCGAGCGCGTACTTCGGCTGCAGGAGATAAGATCTCCCCCGAGGGAAGCTCGGCCGTAGGAGATAAGATCTCCCCGAGTGCGTACTTCGACCTCGGCTGTAGGAGATAAGATCTCCCCCGAGGAAGGCTCGGCTGCAGGAGATAAGATCTCCCCCGAGGGAAGCTCGGCCACAGGAGATAAGATCTCTCCCGAGCGCGCACTTCGACCTCGACCGCAGGAGATAAGATCTCCCCCGAGGAAAGCACTTCGACCTCGACCGCAGGAGATAAAATCTCCCCCAAGTACGGAAAGCTCGGCCGCATGAGATAAGGTCTCCCCCGAGGAAGGCTCGGCCAGAGATAAGATCTCTCCCGAGCGATCATGGACAACTTCGGCTATGGATCAGATCTCCCCCGAGGGACTGGGCCAACTTCGGTAGTAGCAGGTGAGATCTCCCCCGAGCGCCCACATCAACCTTGGCCAGAGCGCCTAAGTAACCTCGGTTAGAGGTAAGGATCGCGACGACCTCGGTCAGAGAGCTTCAACATCGATCTTGATCGGAGAGCTTCAACATCAACCTCGGCCAGAGAGCTTCAACATCGACCTCGGCTAGAGAGCTTCAACACCGACCTCGGCTAGAGAAAGCTATCATGTCAACCTCGGTTGGGGAGCTTCAACATCGATCTTAGCTAGAGAAAGCAACCGTGTCAACCCCGGCTGAAAATGGAATCTTCGCCGGGCTTCAACCTCGATATCAACTTCAATTGGAGGCGAGATCCCCCCAAGCTTCGACCTAGACCAGCACGGAGCTCGGAGGAAGACTCCGGCAGTCGCCTTTCCTGCACTCCCTTCCTTCGATTTTCGAACTCGGGAGTGGGGGGGCTAGTGTTGGGGATAAATCCCGCTCCCGCTGAAGTCTAGCTCGACGCTCAGCCTAATGCAATTTGTAGCCGCGGAAGAGCTTCGACGGATGGTTCTCAGCCGAACTCCTACAGCCGGCCAAACTACTTAGCGCCCGAGCTCCTTGGACTTCGAGCAGCCGGGCTTCGGCCGAGCCCCCGGCGGCCGAGCTTATTCCAACCCGTTCAGCCATCGAGCTTCTCCAGACTCCCCTCATCAGGATCGAACCTCTCCAGCCGGCCGAACCGCATAGCAGTCGAGCTCCCCGAACTCCTCAGCTGACGAGCCTCAGTCGAAGTCCGACATTCGGCCGAACTCTCCAACGGCCGAGCTTCGGATTCCAGCGGACGAGCCTTAGCTGCATACCTCCAGCCAGACGCGGGAGCCGAACTCCCTCCAAGCTTCCTCTTCGGGAGCCCGAACTCCTCCGAAATGGGCACACAACGAAGGCCTTCAACCCTTCATCCGCCGCAAGCTCTGCGGCCATCACTGTCAGTCCCCCGAGTGATAGCGACCCGCTATGAGGAGGCGATGGCTGTCACCATCCCATGAGACTGGCTCCGCCGAACCTCAAGCGGCCTGCCAGCACGCGGCTGCGGCCATCACCGTCCCGTGGGATTGGCTCCGCCGAACCTCAAGCAGCCCGCCAGCACGCGGCTGTGGCCGTCACCGTCCCGTGAGACTGGCTCCGTCGAACCTCGAGCGGCCTGCCAGCATGCGGTTGCGGCCGTCACCGTCCCGTGAGACTGGCTCCGCCAAACCTCGAGTAACCCGCCAGCATGCGGCTGCAGCTATCACCACCAACCCTGCCGCGTATGGCACCTCCCCGAGAGACTGACTTCGTCGAGCCTCGAGCGGCCTGCCAGCACATGGTAGCAGCCATCACCATCAAGCTCCGCTATAAAAGGGGCCCTCCTCCAGATATGCTAAGGCTAATCTCTCTGATCTTTAAGCTCTCCTCTTCTTCTCTAAGCTCCGGAACTCATTCCGAGCACTCCATTCCTGTTGGCCAGAGCTGACTTGAGCGTCGGAGGGTCCTTCCGGAGCCACCCGCCACCAGCTCCGGACGGGACTTTGTTTTGCAGGTCCTCGGCGACGACCTCAGCGGCCTCGACTCCAGCGACCTCCGGTGACGATCAATTTCTGCACCAACAACTTATATAAATTAATGTCTTAATAAAACTTGTTTAAATGAGGTTTCATAAAGTTTAAAGGGCAAGATTTTTATTAGGCAATGTTTGAATTATGCCTTCTCTATATAGCATATGCTTCCACTTTAAAGCAAAAAGTAATGACATCTAATTGTGGAACACATACCGTCAATATAAAATAGCAAGCTTTATTTTATTTACATGGTAATTTCCATAGATCTAAGTATATACATCCATAATAGCATAAATTTCTTTTGTAACTATTCACCAGCTCATGCAGACTTTTTTTATTTCCTCACTATGTAAAATCTTGCTGCTGATTCAGCTTATTGTGTTTATTATAGATCCTTGGTATTTGTCTCCAAAAAGATGTCTTTGATGCATAATGCAAGCTCAATTTGCAATAAGCGGGCATGTCTAATTCAGTACAAATTTCATGATATAACCTAAGGTTTTGGGTATTTATCTTTATGCGTCATTCTTTTGTAGATAAAATATTTATCTAAAAATCTATATTTTTTTAAATAAATATTTTTTAGATAATATTTAAATAAAAAAATAATTTATCTATGTTCTTTTATATATGTATAAGTTATTCTGAAATCTATTATCCATTTTTTTTATATTACTATTTTTTTTGATAAGTTGTTAAAATTTATTCATATTTTTCATAATTTTCTTATGCTTTTTAGATTTGAAGAAAGTGGATGGCTGAGTTATTAAGTATTAAATGATTGGGATGAAAAAATGATTTAGCCACCTCCTAGATGGGTAAAACTTTCTCCCATTTTGGGCCTATTCTTTTAGGGGTAAAAGATTTACCCAGGAATTTATATTTTCCTGGGTAAGTATTTACTAAGTAACATTTAGACAGAAAAATAATTTATCCATATTCTTTTATGCATAAAAAAATGACTCAAAAATATGTTATCCATGTTCTTTTACATTACTAGTTTTTTGGGTAAGTTACTAAGATCTACCCATATTTTTTATAATACCCTTTACTGCATAAATATTATTATATATTATATTATATTATATTATGTTAATATCTTATATTACTAAAACATAATATATATTATTATATATAATAATATATTTTATATTATTATTATTATAGTTTTATATTAACATAACATATTATAAAAATATAATATAGTATATTATAATAATTTATTATTATATTATAATATAATATTATTATATTACATTACATTACATTATATTATATCATGTTATGTTAATATCTTATATTAATATAATAAAATCTATATTATTATATATAATAATATATTATTATATATTATATTATATTATATTATTATGATATATTATATTATATTATATTATATTATATTATATTATATGGTTAAGGATATAGTAGGAATGAATTAAAAAAGTTACTTTTTTGATTGATGGGAAAATGATTTAGCCACCTCTTAGGTGGCTAAAATTTTTCTCCATTTCATGGGTAAATGCTACCCAAAGAAAAGTAACTTTTTCATCTTAAAAAATATAAGAATATGGATAATTTGATTAATAAAAAAGTAGACTAACTTTTTCATGATATTTACCCATAAAAGAATGGGCCTTATGGTAAATGTCATCCATGAAAAAGTAACTTTTTTATCTTAAAAAATATGAGAATATAGATAAGTTGATCAATAAAAAAGTAGACTAATTTTTTTATGATATCTATCCACAAAAGAACGAGCCCTTGTTCCTTATATATTGAGATGGGATGTACACACAATGCTGCAAGATATAGATGAATTGAGCATAAGCCCAAAATTAAATGAAACTTTTGATGGTGCAAGATGTGAAACTTGAAAAAAAGTTGAGCTTGATCTGAGGGTCAGGATTGTATCTTTCATGTGAAAGAAGGATCCTCTTTCCTTTGCATGAATCAAACGGATCGTAGCCACTTCAAAATCTATGTAGCCAGATAAGTAAAGGAGTTAGATATGCTTTGATATTTGTGCAACATACGACATCACAAAAGAAAATTAATCATCCGATTTGAGTAGGGCTAGAACAGATACAATCCAGGCTCAAAAAATTGGGCCACGCCCCTTGAAATCGGGACCTGGCAAGGAATCGATCTGAAAATAGACCGACGTGACCTTGAACTATGGGTCATGGTTTTGATCTACGATTCTAAAATCTGTCTGGCTTATAGGGCTGCTTGCCCTAGAAAAGATCTAAATCCCAAGCCTTGCCTTCTCCAAGTTACTTGGCCCCAGAAAAGTTCAGTCCCTATACGGTTTACGGAAGCTGTGTTCAAGCTAGTCTAAACTTATACCTTGCCTTGATCTTTTTAGACTCATAAGCACGTAAGCTTGTCATTATAGGCCAGGCTCAAGAACACTTTGCAAGGGAGCTTATCTGCTACATGCGGGCTAGAGGTATCTGCCCATCTTTACATATGCATGATAGGTGATCAAGATATTCAAAAAATATGACATATTAATTGATATGGACCTATAAGAAGGATAATGTTTGTTGCGAAATCTGATCGACGTCGGATCAAGCTGGAGTCGAAGAAGATGAGGTCGCCGTCGGTGACCTGCAAAATAAAATTCCGTCAGAAGTCGATGGTGGTGGCTCCAGCAGGATCCTCCAATGATCAAGTTAGCTCTTCTAGCCAATAGAAATGGAGTGCTCAAAAAAGAGTTTGGCGGTATTTTGGGAAGGAGAAGAGAGCTTAGAGAAAACGTATCTGAAGGGTTCCTTTTCATAGATGGAGCTTGATTGATAGTGACGGCCATACCGTCTGGTAGTGGGCCGCTCGAAACTGCGTGGGGTTCTGTACGAAAAGAAAAGTATCGTCAGAATGACAATGACAGTCATAACCATCCGATAGTGGGCCGCTCGGAGCTACATGAGATTTGCTACGGAGAGAAAAATATCGTCAGATTGATAATGACAGTCATAACCGTCCGATAGTGGGCTGCTCAGGACCGCATGGAGTTTGTTATGGAGAGTGGGGCATCGTTAAACTGATAGCGATTGTTCGTCGAGATTTAATAGCCATAGTTTGGAGGAAGCAGTGTTGGTTGGTGAAGAACTTCGACATATATCAATTTCAAAGAAGTTCGGACTCCTGAAAGAAATACGTCTAGAGAAAATCTTTCGGAAGGAAGGCTAGCTGAAATTTGGAAGCAATCCCCTGGAGAAATCCGATTGAAGGAGAAGTCCGGAAGGAGTTCGGCTCCTGCAGAAATTCGACTGAAAGAGAAGTTCGGAAGGAGTTCGGCTCCTGGAGGAATCCAGCTGAAGGAGGAGTCTGGAAGGAGTCTAGCTCCCGTAGGAGTTCGACTAAAGAAAAAATCTAGAAGGAGTTCGACTCTTGAAGGAACTTGACTGAAGGAGAGATCCGAAAGGAGTTCGGCTCCTGAAGGAACTCGACTGAAGGAGAAATTTGAAAGGAGTTCGGCTTCTGAAGGAGTTCGATCGAAAGAGAATTTCGAAAGGAGTTCGGCTCCTAGAGGAATCCGACTGAATGAGGATTCCGAAAGGAGTTGGGCCGAAGGAGAAGTTCGAAAGAAGTTCGACTCTTGGAGGAATCCGACTAAAAAAGAAATATGGAAGGAGTTCGGCTCCTGTAGAAATCCGACTGTGGGAGAAGTTCGGATGGGGTTCGGCTCATGGAGGGATTTGATTGAAGAAAAAATTTGGAAGGAGTTCGGCTCCCATAGGCATCCGTTTGAAGGAGAGATCCGGAAGGAGTTCGACTGAATGAGAAATTCAGAAGGAGTTCGACCGCTGGAGGAGTTCGGCTGGGGCTCGGTCGTTGAGAAGTTCGACTCCTAGAGAAACTTGACTGAAGGAGAAATTCGGAAGGAGTTCGACTCATGTAGACATCCAACTAAGGAAGAAGTTCGGGAGGAGTTTGGTCCCATAGGCATCCATCTGAAGTAGAGATCCGAAAGGAGTTCGGCTCCTATAGGCATCCAACTGAAGGAGAATCCGGAAGGAGTTTGGCTAGGGTTCGGCTGCTGAGAAGTTCGACTCCTGGAGGGACTTGACTGAAGGAGAAATTTGGAAGAAATTTGGCTCCTGTAAACATCCGACTGAGGAAGAAGTCCATGAGGAGTTCGGCTCCCGTAGGCATTCATCTGAAGGAGAGATTCAGAAGGAGGTCGGCTCCTGTAGGCATCCGATTGAAGAAAAAATTTAGAAGAAATTCGGCTCTTGGAGGGACTTGACTAAAGGAGAAATTTGGAAGGAGTTTGGTTTCTGTAGACATCCGACCGAGGAAGAAGTCCGAAAGGAATTCGGCTCTCGTAGGCATCCATCTGAAGGAGAGATCCGAAAGGAGTTCGGCTCTTGTAGGCATCCGATTGAAGGAGAAATCCAGGAAGAGTTTAGCCGCTGGAGAAGTTCGGTTGGGGCTCGACCATTGAGGAGTTCGGTTGACTGAAGGAGTTCGACTGAGACTCGACCGCTGAGGAGTTCGGTCGACTGAAAGAGTTCGGCTAAGGTTTGGCTGTTGGAGAAGTTCGGCTGGGATCCAATCGTTGGAGGAAAATTTTTGATCGAAACTTTTTCGTGATTACCAGTTGCATTAGGGTAAGCATCAGACTGGACTTCGATGGGAGCGAAGTTTATATCCAACAAATAACAAACTTATACCTTCATAAATTTATTATAATTATTATTAAAGAGGCAATGACAACTTATATGATGAAATTAGCTAGCCAAAGATTTTTAACGAAGAGTCCGTTAAGGCCCACGAAAGGAACTTAGATTTTGATAGATGCCAAAGATTTGGCTGAGGGGAGAACCAAGTGATAGAAGTGCGAGGGAAAAGACAAAACTTATCTCGGAAAAAGGTTTTGTAGTTCAACTAGACTTGGTCATTTAATTTACATTTACAATTTGATTTCTGTAGGGATAGCTGGATAATCCAAAGTTGGTGTGAGATAAATAGGCAGTGCCAGTAAAGTAAAACTTATAATCATACCACATGCCAAATACTAGGCACATAACATGAAAGAGATTTTAAAATATTAAATTTTAATGCATGCTCTTTAGCTGAGCAAAGTGTTTATAGAAGTTAGTGGCATAAAGGACCATTAAACTCATAGGATTGGAGCAATTCTCAATCATTATGGTGAGCAACAGGAAAGAAGGCTTAGGCCTTTATGAAGATCAACGATAAATTATAGTTAGAGAACAGATGGCATGGTTTTTTTTGTTTTTGTTTTTATTTTTTATTTTTGGAGGAGTGGCGTTTATATTTGATAGCTTGGAAACCCAGGACTAAGCCCATCATGGACTTGAAATATGCATACAAGTTACACCTCAGAGAAATTGCATCTTACATGGCATACACCACACACGGTCGTGCAAGCTACGAATCACAATCATTCATTCCCGTAGTGATACACCATGATAAATGCTTAATGAATAGGGCCCATATGAGCGAGCAGCTTGTGATAAAGTTTATCAAGGTGACGAAATCTCATAGAACTTCATGAAGTCATAAAGTTAATTAAGGTGATATGATGGTACTCAAGCATCTTGTGATTCTTTCGACTTAGTTTACCTCTCAATTGATTCTTGGCACAACATTCACGTTCCTTTTTGGACCGTATTCCTAATCCATCCAAGAAGAACTGAAAGGGAACGTGACTCTTCTTTCTTCCTTCCTTTTCTTTCATACGGATAAACCTAGAGTTTTTTTTTTTATCTTAGAACAGGAAAAATAAGCTCCACCAAAACAAAATAAGCAATAACTATTACAACAAGAGTAAAATACGAAACATGGCCAACAAATCGGTTTAGTCCAGGAATCTAGTTGGAACAGGATTTAATTTCATAAGTAAAGCATGAATAAAATGTGAAACCGTAATATATGTTCCAAAAATCATTAAAATTTGTTTCTTGGCACTGCCATACTAATAATTCTCGTACTAATACTAATATTATATATAAAAGTCCAAAACTACGCAGATCAGCAAGTGATGCATCCATCGGAAGTTCCTCCTAGAATATCTATTCACATATCCTTGTTGTTGCCCTGTTTCTCCTCGACAGGATCATCCTTCCAATGCCACAAGGCAAATGCAATGTTCACAAAGACAGAGGCACACTTCCATAGGGCCTTCCATTCCTTTTCCTCCTCGTCCTCGGGCTTTACCATCTGTATGTGAGCATAAATCTTGCCGTAGCACACCTTCACCAGCCAGCCCATCTTCTCCTTAATTCTACTCATCCAAGATGGATGCGAGTTCGGTCAGTCTCTCCTTGCATTCCTTCACATCAAAACCCAACTGCTCCTGTCAGGCGCTTGAGTTTTTCCGGCATGTTCGGCTTCTTATCCCGTGACAGAATTTGAATCTCCTTGGCCACTTCCTCGAGGGACTTGCGCACTGCATCGGTGACCGCCTTAGCGATCTTTCCACGAACCGGCTCGGGGATATCTTGGAATCGGTTGCTGATTGACTCGGAGATACCTTGGATCAACGAGAAGCTTGGCCGGTTCCACATTTGATCCATTATATGTGCTCTGAAATGATAGTTTGTGGAGGGGGTGCATGCATACATAGAAGAGACGGGAGTTGCGGGAGGCAAAGCAACTAGCATCGATCGCGATTAGAGATCCTCGTCTAATCAGAACAAAGATTTAGTGACAACTGTGATTTTTATCCTAAAAAGGAGTCCAGGGTCTCTACAAAACATGTTTTACTTTGCAAGGCCGACTAATTAACGGCTCCAAATTAAGATGGCTTTTGATTTAACGGTGTTCGGTTAATCGTTTGACACCGTAGACCGGAAGAAAAAGATCTTCGAGAGAGATGATATGGTCTTTTATCCTCGGTGCATACTCTGGCTGACCAGTAGACTATAGAAGATTTGACCAGACGACTAGGGAAGATCAACCTCAAAGCATGACTAGTTAATTTCCGGATTTGCCCAGGTCCGCATCCGAATCCATTTAAAATCTTACCATCCGAATTCATTCCAAATTCGATTACGAAATTAATCATAAATTTTCAACCCATCCCAGTTAAAATCGGTATACACGCCGGATATACCCGAACATCCCCTCCTTCAATTTTTGGAGGCAAAGATGAATCCTTCCGATCAAAAATCTCCAAATCCTACAAAATATCATGCTTCATCAAGATTAAGCTCTCAAATCCTCAAGGGACCCACTCACGCCGCAACAACTCGCACAAAATCCCATATACTTGAGAAAAAAACCCAACCGAACCTTGAAAAGCCCCTCAAGCTCTCTCAGGTGCTTTCCTTCCCCGCAGATCTCCAAAAAATAGAATGAAAATAAAAAAAAAAGCGAAAAAAAATGATCAATCTACGTGGGAAAAGGTCTTACCTTTTAATTTTTTCCCTCTTTCATTTATTTGCGATGATTTTTCCTATGGGAGCTATTGTCGAATGAGGCTAGTGCAGCCTCGACCTATTTAGGGTTGGCTACCGACCTACTCCGATGAATCATCTGAGTGGAATAATGCGACAATTCGTTAGTGGTTAGCTGTAGGTCGGCCTAAGCCGATCTACAATTCTGACCTATCTACTGAAGATCGCTTCCTAGTAAAATGATGTAGGCCTTCATACCTCATCCTCATCGGATCCAGATTAGTCGCCGAGCTACATGAATAGGATGACCTATCATAGCTCGTCAATGATCGATCTACAACCATTCTTGCTGAAACTGCATCCTCGTTTAATCGAAAAACTTGAATAAAGAGAGAATCTTTCGCAATCCCTCTCCCAAGAAGGAAAGAAATCTTCCAAATCAATTCGAGACGATAAACTCGAAAAGCCGTTAGAGTTCGAAACGGATACGACTCCAATTCCTCTCCTATAAATAAAGGAGCTCTGGGATCCTCCAAGTATGCTATTCAATTCGACGCTTTCTCTCCTCATTGTTCTCCAATCTCCTAACTTAAACGTTGGAGGGTCTTTACCGGAGAACACTCCGGTGAAAACTTTATTACAGATGAACGGGTGAAGCTCCAGTAAAATTCATCCTCGACCTCATATTCCTCGGTGGCCTCCATCCTTGTCGATCGACCTCAAGTTGGAAGATCCAGGAGCAACAGTTGGCACTAGAGGAAGGACCTCGGTTGATTTCGAGGTCCAATTTTGAGGGAAGAAAGCACGTCATCAGATATCATGAGAATCCAAAGGAGAACATCAAACGCGTCCCAGCGTTCTAGTGGTCGGAGGACCTACAATACTCAGCAGGTTAACACATCTCCACCACCAATCTAGAAAACCCACCAATGGCACCGACGGTCTCACAGAAACAGTATGACATGCTGCTTCATCAGGTGCAAGCACTATCAGCCACCGTAAGAGGAATACAACAGACCGACTAGTGCCGTCCAGTCAAAAAAAATTTAGGTATGGTCTGGATAAGATCGGAAGAACGACGCCTCCGAAACCTAAGGACGGAGGCCAGTCATCACAGCCGACCTACCGGTCCTTTTTGTCGAAGACTTGAACACTCGTCCACACCAATTTTCAGAAGAGACTCTACCCCGAGCCATAAGACTCCTCAGCACCGAACCACTCATGAGGACGACATGGAGAAAAATCTCAAAGAGATGCAACGGCAGTTATATGCATTGCGAGAGCCAAGACAACAAGGGGAGGATTTGGGGTTCAATGTTGATCCTCCGTTCACTCAGAAGATTATGGATGAACCCTTGCCACGTCGGTTCAAGATTCCTAAGATGGAGCTTTACGATGGAGCGGCCGATCTCGTAGACCATCTAGACAGCTTTCGAGCTCTTATGCATCTGCAAGGGGCTACCGATGCGATACTATATGGAGCTTTTTCTTTAACTTTGAGAAAGACGGCTCAACATTGGTATTCAAATCTGAAATCCGATTCCATAGATTTCTTCTACCAGTTGAGCCATTTGTTCGTTGCCCACTTCGTAAGCAGTCATCGGCAACGTCGTAACTCTGACTTTCTCGTGAGCATCAAGTAATGGAAGAATGAGCTTCTTATATCAATCGCTTCAATGCAGTCACCTTGGAGGTCCAAAATTTAGATCTGTCGGTGGCCATGATGGCATTCAAGGCTAGCCTCCTCCAAAATGATCTTTTGTTCTCCCTCAACTTGGACTATCCGAAGGACTTCGCCGAGATGCTAGAATGAGCGGAGAAGTATGCCCAAGCCAAAGAGGCTTGGGACCAGCAAGAAAGTAGCCGAGATGGTAGGTCGGGTCCATTCCAAAAGCAGGAGAAGAAAAAAGATCATAGATGGATGCAGCACCGTCGAAAGGAGCCACAGTTTTCTCAATCGTGCATCCCACCTTGGAGTAGCCGACCAATATCTCCAAAGCCGTAAGACCGATCTAGAACTCTACCTTAGAGATTCAATTACCACACCCCTCTCAATGCACCTTGGGCTCAGATTTCGATGGAGATCGAGCGACGAGAAGATATACCTCGACCCAGAAAAATGATAATCTCTGCTCGAGTAAGAAATCCGAGGAAGTATTGTCGATATCATCATGACCACGCGCATGATACCGAGGAGTGCTGGTAGCTCAAAGAGAAAATAGAGGCACTAATTAGATGGAAATGACTTCGACACTATGTGGATGAACGATGAATCCCGGTGAATCCAGATTGTGACCAACCTTGGCAAGATGAACTGCGTAGAGAACAGCCGGCTGCGGGAGAGATCAAAGTAATTGCTGGAGGAAACCTCGGTGGAAACACTTCGGATCGGGACTGACCAGGAGAAGGATCGAGGAAGAGGAAAGCAGATAATGATATTACTTTAAGTGATGAAGATCTGAAAGAAATAAGCCAGCCATATGACGATCCTGTAGTCATTTCTCTGAATATTGCTAATTATGATGTACATTGGATCCTTATTGATAATGAAAGTTCGGTGGATGTTCTATTTTATGATGTCTTTGTTTGGATGAACTTGAACCCTAAACTACTGACAAAGAGGAATATACCTCTAGTTGGATTTTTTGGCGCTACGATTTTAGTGGAAGAGACTATCTCACTAATGATAAAAGCTGGACGAGCTTCGAGGCAGACGGTTGTTGACATAACTTATTTCATCGTGAATAGTTCCTCCACCTATAATGTCATCTTAGGTCGGCCAGGCTTAAATATCCTCCAGGCCATAGTGTCGATCTATCATCTGAAGATTAAATTCACAACTCCACATGAAATCGACGAGCTCAGGAGAAATCAGTCGATCGCTAGGGAATGTTACATGGCTACTTTGCGTGGAGTGGTGGCTGAAGAGCAACCCATGAATGAGTTAGACATTCGGGATGAATAAACTGAATAAAGAGGCTCTTCGATAGAAGAACTGATCTCTGTACCAATCAAGGACGATCCGAACAAGATTGTAAAGATTGACTCAAGCTTATGTGAAGAGGATCGACAGCACCTCATCACATTTCTATGAGATAATGCCGACGTGTTTGCTTGGTCAGCTTCAGATATGCCGGGCATTAATTCATAGGTCATGGTACACCGACTCAATATAGATCTGAATCATCGTTCGATTAAGCAGAAAAAATGAAGCTTTGCCCTTGAATGCTAGAGGGCGATACAAGAAGAAGTTGATAAGCTCTTGAAGGTTGGTTTCGTTTGAAAATTTATTATCCAGAGTGATTGGCTAACATCGTCCTCGTCAAAAAGGCCAGTGGAAAATGACGCATGTGTGTTGATTATATAGATCTCAACAGAGCATGCCCAAAGAATAGCTATCCTCTGCTGCACATAGACCAATTGATGGACACGACCTTGGAACATCAGCTCTCATCATTCATGGATGCTTTCTCGACATACAACCAAATTTGAATGGCATTCGAGGATGAAGAAAAAACTTCTTTTATAACTGACCAAGGACTTTTTTGTTACAAGATCATGCCGTTTGGCTTGAAAAATACTGGAGCAACTTATCAAAGACTTGTGAACAAGCTTTTTAAGGAGCAAATTGAGAGAAATATGAAAGTGTATGTGGACAACATGCTCGCCAAAAGTAGGACTGTCGAATATCATATCATCGACTTAGAATAAGCTTTCTCCATACTGCGGTACTTTCGAATGAAGCTCAACCCGGACAAATGCACCTTCGGTGTTACTTCTGAAAAATTTCTTGGGTTCATGGTATTACAACGTGAATAATAACTTCTCGCAGATTTTATTTTCATCAATGCACGCTCCTTGATTACGGTCGGGATGCAGAATACGTCTCCATCAGATTTTGCCAATGCGCACTCCTCAACTACGGTCAAGAAGTGGATCGCATCTCCATCGGATCTCGTCAACGCGTGCACCTCGACCATGGTCGAGGAGCAGAATGCATCTCCATCGGATCATGCCAATGTGCGCTCCTCAGCTATGGTCGAGGAGCGAAATGCGTCTCCATTGGATCTCGCCAATGCGTGCACCTCGACCACGGTCGAGGAGCGAAACACGTCTCCATCGAATTTCGTCAATGCGCGCTCCTTGACTACGGTCGAGGGACGAAATGCATCTCTATCGAATTTTGCCAACATGTACTCCTCCACTATGGTCGAGGAGCAGAACGCATCTCCATCGAATCTCGTCAATGCACGCTCCTCGGCCATGCACCTCGGCCATGATCGAGGGGTGGAACGTATCTCCATCGGATTTTACCAACGCACGCTCCTCGACTACGGTCGAGGAGCGGAACGCATCTCCATCGGATCTCGCCAACGCGCGCTCTTCGATCAAGAAGTGGAATGCATCTCCATCGAATTTTGCCAATGCACGTTTCTCGACCACAATCGAGGAGGAAAACGCATCTCCATGGAATTTCGCCAACGCACGCTCCTCGACCACGACCTAGGAGTGAGATGCATCTCCATCGGATTTTGCCAATGCGTGCTTCTGGACTACGGTCGAGGAGCGATATGCATCTTAATATAAATCGCCAATGCTTGGTCCTCAACCACGATCAAGGATCGGGACGTGTCCCACGAAATTCATCAAAACATGCTCCTCAACTGTGGCCGAGGATCGTAATGCATCGGCATGAATCGTTCATCACAATTTCTCAGTCACACCGTCTATGATCTATGTTGATCTACGTCTCAAAAAAAAAAATTTGATGAAGAATATACAAACTCAACAACTTAGCAAAAGAAGATTTTATATTAAAGTTGAGTATTTAAAAATGATGATCGGCCTATACAAAGATATCTCGATAAAAATTAGAGGCAAACAAAAAAGGCCAACCTAAAAAAGATCGAACATGTCCGATCAAAATGGTACATTAAGCTCCATCTAGAGCTCAAGATTCACCGACCTTCGCTTGGTCCGGTAGGGTGTTGACGGTTGGGGTTGGTACCGATGCTACATTCTCGACAGTCGGATCATCACGCACGGGGCTGAAGATATCTTTCATTTGAATTTTCCGACCCTCAACTTCCTCGGCCTCCTCATCATCCGACTCCAAAAGGTCCAAGTCCAGATTGGGGAAGATCCTCTGAACATTCTCTTTCAGGTCTATATCCCCATGCAGGTAGGAGAGCGATGCAAAATCCACCTTGATGTTGCGAAATTCTTTTGAGGCGCGGAAGGCCTCAACCGCCTCTACCCTAGCAGCCTCCGCCTGTGCCTTCCTAACCTCCATCTCCCCCAGCATCTGAACTTCCGCTTTAGCAAGCTTGGATTCCAGCTACTTCACCCTCTCCCTAAGGGACTTGGTCTCATCCTCGGCCTTCAGCCAAGATAACTGAGCATCATTCGTCCTTCGGTTGGCTTGGGCGGCTTTCTCCTCAGCTTTCTTAAAGAGGCACTGAACCTCTCTAATTACTTTGGCAAAATAGTCCACTTGATAGATGACCTAAAAAAAAAAAGAAGAGAAAAGCAAAAAAAAAGTTGAGCCCAGGAATGAATGGAAGAGCTAAAACAAAGGTCGGTAAAAAAGCTGATACGTACCTGAAGGAGAATCATAGGAGTACTGGATGCAGAAAGCACCCATGGCCTCCTTGAAGATTTGGACGTCGATCGGTAAGATGATCGACTTCAGCAAGGAACGGGTGACATGGTAGTCGCCGACGTCCTTTCTTTTATCCTCAGTATTCAAAAAAATTTCCACCGAAGAAACACTCTCTGGAACATCAGATCCACGATCGAACATTCGGATGGAGAACTTCGGCCCACCTGAGCTTCTTTTGGAGGAAGATGCAAAAGGTCGAGGGACAGACTCCGCTGGAGCAGTAGACCGAATTGGCGTCATAGCCTTCATCGGTGCCGACTTCTCCTTTCTCGAGGCGTTGGCCGCTCTCGAAGAACCTCCGACCATGGGCTGCGCCAGGACAGCCTCGGTCCGAGAGCGTTTGGGGGCCATGATCGTGCTTGTCTTTCTCTTCTTCACCATCTATCGAAGAGTTTCGAGGTCGAACGAATTCATCGCTGGACAAAAAATACAAGACTCGGTCAATGATAATGATGAGAAAAGAAAAGACGATCCAAACAAAATTGCATAAGAATACTTACTCCTCGGATCAGTTTGAATCAGTTCGACCTTAAATAAGTTCTCCTCGGTAAGAAACCTGGATAGCAGGGGAGGAGTGAGACTAAAGATCAAACTCAAGGCCTCCTCCTCAATGTCAAATAGCGTTGGAGGTCTGACGGCCGACCTATGAGGTTGCCCCCATGATGTGCTGAAATTCCATGGTTGCTCGATCGAAATAAAAAAGAAGCGCTCCTTCTAGTTATGCACCGAGGAAGGAGTGCCTCGAAAAAGACAGCATCCTCTCCGAGGAGAGGCGTACCACCACCTGACCTCCGTCGGATGTTCCTTTAAAATGAAGCAAGCTCGAAAAAGATAGGAGGTAGGCTCGACCCCGAGAAGGAGGCAGTGGATGAAGAAGCCTAAAATCGGTCGTCAAGAGTTCAGCGCTAATCAACAAAAGCTAATTCTATATAGGTTTAGAAGCTCGATGATTAAAAAATAAAAAGGCAACTTGAGGCCAGCTTTTAGCGATTCTTCATAAACACCGATCCATCCAGGCTGAGAAAAAGCTATACGCTCCTCAGGATCGGCGACCTCTAACTTAAAATCATCGGAGACATGGTATTTCATCCTAATGACTTCTAGGTCCTCCGAGAAGAGGATGGAATTTATTTTGAAAGGACTATAGTTCGAAACCTCACGTTCTTTGGATTTGTCCAGAGAACCTATTACCTCGGAGCTGCGATCCTCACAAAAAGGGCTATTCAAGCCTCAGGAAGATCGGAACAGACTAAATTGACTCATGAGTATGGAAAAGACTGACCTGAGGGGTGAGGAGGCCGAGCAACGAGAGGAGTTAAGGCGGGGTCGATGGTAGCTCAACTGAGTTCGAGCTATTCCTCATGCGCAAAGTACCAAAGTTCACCCTTTAAGCAACAGTAGTAGTTAAAAAGAATAACGCTGATCCTATTTATAAAAGGCATGGATAGGTCCGATCTACTTTCGTTTCATCTATCCTTTTAGATCTTTGCCAGGTGTTAGATACTAATTGGTTGGGATGGGCATATTCGGATCAAAGCAACGGATGGTTAGATTTCATGGCCATTAGACTTCTTCCAATCTTATCATGCTACTGACCTCCAACACTGCAATGCGGACACGATTTGAAGATTGGCTTCGGCTTTGACAGGTTACATCGACTGCTCAAAAATAGATCGATCTCGTAAGTGGGGGGCAAACTATTATGGAATGAGGCTGGTACGGCCTTGGCTTATTTAGGATCGACCACTGATCTATCCCAATGAATCGTCTGAGCGGAACAATGCGATACTTTGCCCGTGGTTAGCTGTAGGTCGACCTAAGCCGACCTATAATTCTAGCCGACCTACTGAAAATCGCTTTCTAGCAAAATGATGTAGACCTTCATACCTCATTCTCGTCGGATCCAGATTGATCGTCGAGCTATATGAACAGGATGACCTATCATAGTCCGTCAATGGCCAACTTACAACCATTCTTGTTGAAACTGCATCCTCTCCGAATCGAAAAACTTAAATAAAGGGAGAATCTTTCGCAATCCCTCTCCCAAGAAGGAAAGAAAACTTTCGAATCAATCCAGGATGACAAACTCGGAAAGCCATTAGAGTTCGAAATGGATACAACTTTAATTTCTCTTCTATAAATAAAGGGGCTCTAGGACCCTCCAAGTATGCAATTCAATTCAATGCTTTTTCTCCTCATTGTTCTCCAATCTCCTAACTTGAACGTCGGAGGGTCTTTACTGAAGAATACTTCGATGGAGATTTTATTGCAGGTGAATGGACGAAGCTCCAGCAAAGTTCATCCTCGATCTCATATTCTTTGGCGGTCGAGCTCCTCCATCCTCATCGACTGACCTCAAATTGGAAGATCCAGGAGCAATAGTTGGCACTAGAGAAAGGGCCTCGGTTGATTTTGAGGTCCAATTTTGAGGAAAGAAAGCACGTCACCAGATATCATGAGAATCTGAAGGAGAACATTAAACGTGTCCCAGCATTCTAGTGGTCGGAGGACCTACAATACTTAGCAGGTTAATACATCTCCACCACCAATTCAGGAAAACCCACCAACGATGTCGGTGGTCTCACAAGAACAGTATGACATGCTGCTTCATCAGGTGCAAGCATTATCAACCACCGTAAGAGAAATACAACAGACCGACGAGCGCCATCCGATCGAAAAAAATTCAGATCTGGTCTGGAAAAGGTCGGAGGAACGATGCCCCCGAAGCCTAAGGGCGAAGGCCAGTCGTCACAGCTGACCTACCGATCCTTTTTGTTGAAGATTTGAATACTCGTCCACACCAATTTTCAGAAGAGACTCTATCCCAGGCCATGAGACTCCTCAGCACTGAGCCACTTGTGAGAACAATATGGAGAAAAAGCTCAAAGAGATGCAATGGCAGCTGGATGCGTTATGGAGTCGAGGCAACAAGAAGAGGATTTGGGGTTCAATGCCGATCCTCAGTTCACTCAGAAGATTATGGATGAACCCTTGCCACGTCGGTTCAAGATCCCTCAGACAGAGCTTTACGATGGAGCGGTCAATCCCATAGACCATCTGGACAGCTTCCGAACTCTTATGCATATGCAAGGGGCTACCGATGCGATACTATATCGAGCTTTTCCTTCAACTTTAAGAAAGGCGACTCGACATTGGTACTCAAACCTGAAATTCGACTTCATAGATTTCTTCTATCAGTTGAGCCATCTGTTCGTTGCCCACTTCGTAAGAAGTCATCGACAACGTCATAACTCTAACTTTCTCATGAGCATCAAGCAATGGAAGAATGAGCTTCTTCGAGAGTATATCAATCGCTTCAATGCAGCCACCTTGGAGGTCCAAAATTTAGACCTATCAATGGCCATGACAGCATTCAAGGCTAGCCTCCTCCAAAATGATCTTTTGTTCTCCCTCAACTTGGACTATCCGAAGGACTTTGCCGAGATGCTAGAATGAGTGGAGAAGTATGCCTAGGCCGAAGAGGCTTGGGACCAGCAAGAAAGTAGCTAAGATGGTAGGTTGGGTCCATTCTAAAAGTAGGAGAAGAAAAAAGACCATAGATGGATGTAGCACCATCGGGAGGAGCCACGGTTTTCTCAATCGTGCACCCCACCTTGGAGTAGCCGACCAACATCTCCAAAGCCGCAAGGCCGATCTAGAACTCCACCTCGGAGATTCAATTATCACACCCCTCTCAACATACCCCAGGCTCAGATTCTGATGGAGATTGAGCAACGAGAAGATATACCTCGACCCGAGAAAATGATAATCCCTGCTCGAGTAAGAAATTCGAAAAAGTATTATCGATATCATCATGACCACGGGCATGATATCGAGGAATGCTGGCAACTCAAAGAGGAAATAGAGGTACTAATCAGGTAGGAACGACTTCGACACTATATGGATGAACGATGAATCTCGGTGAATCCGGGTTGTGACCAACCTTGGTAAGATGAACTGCACGGAGAACAGCCGACTGTGGGAGAGATCAAAGTAATTGCTGGAGAAAATCTTAGTGGAAATACTTCGGATCGGGATCGATCGGGAGAAGGACCGAGGAAGAGAAAAGCAGATAATGACATTACTTTCACCGATGAAGATCTGGAAGAAATAAGTCAGCCACATGACGATCTTGTAGTCATTTCTCTAAATATTGCTAATTATGATGTACATCGAATCCTTGTTGATAATGAAAGTTCGATGGGTGTTCCATTTTATGATGCCTTTGTTCGGATAAACTTGAACCCTAAACTACTGATGAAGAGGAATATACCTCTAGTTGGATTTTTTGGTACTACGGTTCCAATGGAAGGGACTATCTCACTAATGATAAAAGTTGGACGAGCTCTGAGGCAGGTAGTTGTTGACATAACTTATTTCATCGTGAATAGCCCCTCCGTCTATAATATCATCTTAGGTCGGCCAGGCCTAAATACCCTCCAGGCCATAGTGTTGATCTATCATCTAAAGGTTAAATTCACATGAAATCGACGAGTTCAGAGGAAACCAGTCGGTTGCAAGAGAATATTACATAGCTACTTTGCATGGAGTGGTGACTGAAGAGCAACCCATGAATGAGTTAGATGTTCGGGATGAACAAATTGAACAAAGAGGCTCTCCGACAGAAGAAGTGATCTCTATACCAATCAAGGACAATCCG
The DNA here is from genome assembly GCA_006176705.1 of Cocos nucifera. Classification (NCBI taxonomy): domain Eukaryota; kingdom Viridiplantae; phylum Streptophyta; class Magnoliopsida; order Arecales; family Arecaceae; genus Cocos; species Cocos nucifera. The sequence continues at coordinate 3,122,157 of QRFJ01000119.1, read as the reverse complement.
AACAAGGTTGTGAAGATCGGCTCAAGCTTATGTGAAGAGGATCGACAACACCTCATCATATTTCTACGAGATAATGCCGACGTGTTTGCTTGGTCAGTTTTGAATATGCCGGGCATCAATTCGTAGGTCATGGTACACCGACTCAATGTGGATCTGAATCATTATCTGATCAGGCAGAAAAAATAGAGCTTTGCCCCTGAATGCCAGAGGGTGATACAGAAAGAAGTTGATAAGCTCTTGAAGGCTGGTTTCGTCCGAGAAATTTATTATCCGGAGTGGTTGGCTAATATTATCCTCATCAAGAAGGCCAGTGAAAAATGATGCACGTGTGTTGATTATGTGGATCTCAACAGAGCATGCCTAAAGGATAGCTATCCTCTACCGCGCATAGACCAACTGGTGGATGCGACCTCGGGACATCAGCTCTCATCATTCATGGATGCTTTCTCGAGATACAACCAGATCCGAATGGCATTCGAGGATGAAGAAAAAACTTCTTTCATAACTGACCAAGGTCTTTTTTGTTACAGGGTCATGCCATTTGGCTTGAAAAATACTGGGGCAACCTATCAAAGACTTGTGAACAAGCTTTTTAAGGAGTAAATTGGAAGAAATATGAAAGTGTATGTGGATGACATGCTCGTCAAAAGTAGGATTGCCGAATATCATATCATCGACTTAGAAGAAGCCTTCTCTATACTGCGGTACTTTCGGATGAAGCTCAATCCGGACAAATGCGCCTTCGATGTCACTTCTAGAAAATTTCTTGGGTTCATGGTGTCACAATGTGAATAATAACTTCTCACAAATTTTATTTTTATCAATGCACGCTCCTTGACTACGGCCTAGGAGCGGAACGCGTCTTTATCGGATTTCGCCAACGTACACTCCTCGATCATGATCGAGGAGCAGAACGCATCTCCATCGGATCTCGCCAATGCATGCACCTCGGCCATGGTCGAGGAGCAGAATGTATCTCCATCGGATCTCGCCAATGTGCGCTCCTCGACTATGGTCGAGGAGCGGAACGCATCTCCATCGAATCTTATCAACGCGTACACCTCAACCACGGTCGAGGAGTGAAACGCGTCTCCATCAGATTTCACCAATGTGCGCTCCTCGGCTATGGCCGAGGGATGGAATGTGTCTCTATCGAATTTAGCCAATATGCGCTCCTTGGCTACGGTCGAAGAGTGGAACGCGTCTCCATCGGATCTCGCCAATGCGCGCTCCTCGACCGTGCACCTTGGCCACGGTCGAGGGGTGGAACGTATCTTCATCGGATTTTGCTAATGCACGCTCCTTGGTCATGGTCGAGGAGCAGAACACATCTCCATCGGATCTCGTCAATGCATGCTCCTCGACTGAGGAGCAGAATGCATCTCCATCGGATTTTGTCAATGCGCATTCCTCGACCACGATCGAAGAGTGGAACGTGTCTCCATCGGATTTCATCAATGCACGCTCCTCGACCACGGTCGAGGAGCAAGATGTGTCTCCATCAAATTTTGCCAATGCATGCTCCTCGACCGCATGTGCTCCTCGACTGAGGTCGAGGAGCGGTATGCATCATCAATATAAATCGCCAATGCTCGATCCTCGATCACGATCGAGGATCGGAACGTGTCCCACGAAATTCATCAAAACACGCTCCTTGACTATGGCCGAGGATCGTAACGCATCGGCATAAATCGTTTGTCATAACTTCTCAATCACACCGCCTATGATCTATGCTGATCTACGTCTCGAAAAAAAAAATTGACGAAGAACATACGAACTCAACAACTTAGCAAAAGAAGACTTTGTATTAAAGTTGAGATTTACAAGTGATGGTCGGCCTATACAAAGATACCTCGATAAAAATCGGGGGCAAACAAAAAAAGCCGACCTAAAAAAGATCAAACATGCCCGATCAAAATGGTACATTAAGCTCCATCCAGAGCTCTAGATTCACCGACCTCCGCTTGATCTGATAGGATGATGACGATTGGGATTGGTACCAATGGTACATTCTCGGCAGCTGGGTCATCACGCATGGGGCTGAAGATATCTTTCATTTGAATTTTTCGATCCTCAACTTCCTCAGCCTCCTCGTCGTTCGACTCCAAGAGGTCCAAGTTCAGATCGAGAAAGATCCTCCGAACCTTTTCTTTTAGGTCTATATCCCCTTGCAGGTAGGAGAGCGATGCAAAATCCACCTTGATGTTGTAGAATTCTTCCGAGGCGCGGAAGGCCTCAACCGCCTCTATCCTGGTGGCCTCTACTCGTGCCTTCCCAGCCTCCATCTCCCCCATCATCCGAGCTTCAGCCTTAGCCAGCTCGGATTCCAGCTGCTTCACCCTCTTCCTAAGGGACCTGGTCTCATCCTCGGCCTTCAGCCGAGATAATTGAGCATCGTCTGCCCTTCGGTTGGCTTGGATGGCTTTCTCCTCAGCTTCCTTAGAGAGGCACCAAACCTCTCTAATTACTTCGGCAAAATAGTCCACTTAATGGATGGGCTAAAAAAAAAAGAAGAGAAAAGAAAAAGAAGTTGAGCCAAGGAATGAATGGAAGATCTAAAATGAAGGTCGATAAAAAAGCCGACACGTATCCGAAGGAGAGAATCGTAGGAGTCCTGGATGCGGAAGGCACCCCTGGCCTCCTCGAAGATTTGGACGTCGGTCGGTAAGATGACTGACTTCAGCAAGGAATGGGTGACACGGTAGTCGCCGACGCCCTTCCTTTTATCCTCAGTATCCGAGAAAACTTTCACCTGAGAAATACTCCTCGGAACATCAGATCTATGGTCGGACATTCGGATGGAGATCTTCGGCCCACTCGAGCTTCTTTTGGAGGAAGATGCAGAAGGCCGAGGGACAGACTCCACTGGAGCAGCAGACCAAATTGGCATCATAGCCTTCGTCGGTGCCGACTTCTCCTTCCTCGAGGCATTGGCCACTCTCGAAGAACCTCCCACCACGAGCTGTGCTAGGACAGCCTCGGTCCGAGTGCGTTTGGGGGCCACGGGCATGCTTATTTTTGTCTTCTTCACCATCTATCGAAGAGTTTCGCGATCGAACGGATTCATCGTTGGATAGAAAATACAAGACTCGATCAATGATAATGACGAGGAAAGAAAAAATGATCCAAACAAAATTGCATAAGAACATTTACTCCTCGGATCAGTTTGAATCAGTCCGACCTTAAATAAGTTATCCTCGGTAAGAAACCTGGACAGCAGGGGAGGAGTGAGACTAAAGATCAAACTCAAGGCCTCCTCCTCGATGTCAAACAGCGTTGGATGTCTGACGACCGACCTATGAGGTTGTCCCCATGATGTGCTGAAATCCTATGGTTGCTCGATCGAAACAAAAAAGAAGCGCTCCTTCCAGTTATGCACCGAGGAAGGAGTGCTTCAAAAAAAGCAGCATCCTCTCCGAGGAGAGGCGTACCACCACCCGACCTCCGTTGGATGTTCCTTTAAAGTGAAGTAAGCTCAAAAAAGATGGGAGGTTGGCTCGACCTCGAGGAGGAGGCAATGGATGAAGAAGCCTAAAATCGATCGCCAGGAGTTCGACGCCAATCAACAAAACTTAATTCTATATAGGTTCAGAAGCTCGACGATTAAAAAATGAAAAGGCAACTTGAGGTTAGCTTTTAGCGATTCCTCGTAAACATCGATCCGTCTAGGCTGAGGAAGAGCTATATGCTTCCTGGGACTGGCGACCTCTAACTTAAAATCGTCGGAGACATGATATTTCATCTTAATGATTTCCAAGTCATCTGAGGAGAGGACGAAATTTATTCTGAAAGGACCATAGTCCGAAACCTCACATTCTTTGGATTTGCCCAAAGAACCTATTACCTCGGAACCGCGATCCTCACAAGAAGGGCTATCCGAGCCCCAAGAAGATTGGGACAGACTAAATTGACTTATGAGTGTGAAAAAAATTGACCTAAGGGGTGAGGAGGCCGAGCAACGAGGGGGGTTAAGGCAGGGTCGACGGTAGCTCGGCTGAGTCCGAGCTATTCCTCATGCGCAAAGTACCAGAGTTCATCCTTTAAGCAACAATAGCAGTCAAAAAGAATAACGCTGACCCTATTTATAAGAGGCATGGACAGGTCCGATCTACTTCCGTTTCATTTATCCTTCTAGATCTTCGTCAGGTGTCAAATACTAATTGGTCGGGATGGGCAGACCCGGATCAAAGCAACGGACGATTAGATTTCGTGGCTATTAAACTTCTCCCAATCTTATCATGCTACTGACCTCCAACACTACAATGCGGACACGATTTGAAGATTGACTTCGGCTTCAACAAGGTACTTACATTGACCGCTTAAAGGTAGATTGATCTCGTAAGTGGGGGGCAAACTATTGTAGAATGGGGCTGGTGCGGCTTCGTTCTGTTTAGGATCGACCGCCGATCTATCCCAATGGATCGTTTGAGCGGAACAATGCGACATTTCGTCTGCGGTTAGCTGTAGATCGGCCTAAGCCGACCTACAATTTCGGTCGATCCACTAAAGATCGCTTCCTAGCAAAACGATGTAGGCCTTCATACCTCATCCTCGTCGGGTCCAGATTGGTTGTCGAGCTACATGAACAGGATGACCTATCATAGTCCGTCAATGGCCGACCTGCAACCGTTCTTGCTGAAACTGCATTCTCTCCGAATCGAAAAACTCGAATAAAGAAAGAATCTTTTGCAATCCCTCTCCCAAAAAAGAAAAAAATTTTCGAATCAATCCACAAACTCGGAAAGCCGTTAGAATCTGAAATGGATACGACTCTAATTCCTCTCCTATAAATAAAGAGGCTCCCTAACCCTCCAGGTATGCCATTCAATTCGATGCTTTCTTTCCTCATTTTTCTCCAATAAGAAAAAAAAATGAGATTTATGGAGAGGATGAAGATCAAAAGAAAAAGAAAAAGAAAAAGAAAAAATAAAATGGTTGCTCTCACTTCTTTTTTTTCTTGTTTTCTGGATTTCATTCTATCAACCGCTTCCTCTGTTTTAATTCTTCTGCTACATTTGTCAATGTTGTCTTATGTGCCATGTTTATGTTTTACTACGTACGTACTACATGTTTCTTGCCCGTTCCGGCTTGTCATCTATTCGTGCAACTATTTTCTCTCCTCTAATTTCTGCTTTCTTCAACTTCCCATCATTATTCTATCTATGCATGATAAAAGTCTATCATTTTTGTCATGGATTCAAGGAGCTGCGGCTATTATGAACATACTTTTCTTCCTGCTTCGTTGTGATCCCTGCTTCTATATATATCAGCTATATCTACTGCTTCTTTCTCTCTGTCTCAGCTGGTGTATATGATGCTCTTTTGATACTCTCTCATGGGTATGGTTGTTGTATAGATTTATTCTTATATTGCTTCATTGGAGATCTTATATATTATTTTGCTGAAATATATATGGTCTACGCAATTACAAGGATACAAGCACTGTATATGGTCTTCCTCCACATTTCAGTTGCTTATACTGCTCTCTAATCAACATACTTTGTATACCACTTTTTTCTTCCATAGAGCTGCCTTCTGCACGCATTTCATGCTATATTGGTACGTTGGATGTTGCATCTTCAACCTTGCGGCTATATGGATCAAACACTCACAGGGATATCACTGCTATTTTTGGTCTTCATTAACATGTACATTTCAGCGGCAATTCAGGGTTAACATGCAATATATGTACATTTCACCATGCCGCATCTTGTCCTGGAGCTACATCTGTTATCTTTCCTGTTGCTGTTACCTACTTCAGACGCTTACCTAAATGTACGTGCTGCACCTGGACTTCATCAATGTTTCTCATTCAAACTAGTACCGTTACTTGCTGCTCTTTCCTTAAATGTTCAATTTTGGCTTATCTACCTCATATCTTTTGCTTTTATATCTGCTTACATGCATGTTTCTTCTAATGGCTGTTTCAACCAATTACTTGTTTTGTATATTTCCTTATGTTGTTTTGTCTTTTATTTTTGCATCAAGGTTGCTCTTTTGTGTATTTTGCAACCTGCTTTGTTTTCCCTTTTGTATATTTCGGTACATCTTGAATAAAGTTCCTCCTTTCTATCATAAAAAAACAAAAAATTAATAAAATAGCGATGATATCATTACGATTCATTCAATTTCTATGTATCTGAGTTAATGCAAATTTTAGACAGCTGTTGCACGTGTTAAAAGAAAAACTTGTATGGATTTATTTTGTATATAATTGATATTGTTATTGAGTAAGCTCACAGTCATGCAATAATAAAATTTATATAAATTCATACATTATTTTTTAGTATACGATTATGCGAATCAAGTAAACATCGTTATGCATGCACGTGTGTGTGTATATATATATATATATATATATATATATATATATATATATATATATATATATATATATATATATATATATATATATATATATATATATATATATATATATGTATGTATGTATGTACATATAATTATTGATTTTGATTTATTTTTCACTCTATCTATTGATATTCTATAATTTAGTGTAAGTTTTTTTGTGAAACTTTTCTAGCTTTTTTTTAATTTGGATGATTGAGACCCTTGAGGACAGGAAAAGCAGAGAAAAAATCGGAGGCAACATAGAAAAAATTCATAAAAATAAAGGAACAATGAAAATAATTTAAAGGTAAAATCTTTTTCATATAAATTGATCGTGCTTTTTTCTTTTCATTTCATTCTCTATTTTAGAGATCAGAAGGGAAGCACCTGAGGGAGATGGGGGGGTGTTCTTAGGGTTTTAAGAGCATATGGGATTTTGTGTGAGTTGTAGCCGTGCGAGTTGGTTCCTTAGGGTTTTGAGAGCTTAATCTTGAGAGAAGCATGATACTAGGCTAAGTTCCACCTTATTGAGAGGTCATGTGGATGCATGATCATGAACAAGGTCTTTCTCATCCTATTCAACACCAAGGATGATTTATGTGTCATGGTAGCTTGCATCAACCAGCACAGATTCACAAAATGAGAGAGACAGAGACTCAAGGCTTGTGGTTTGACATATCCTTTTCCTTATCTCGGGACATCAGCTTTGTGAGATAGGAGGTGGTCTAGTCATTTTGAAAGGTTGGATAGGAGTAGAAACCAATTTTTGATCGAGGTCGCTGGTGTATTTTGACTTATAATAAGTTAAAAAAGTAATTCTTCACTTTTTTTTAAAAGAAGTTGATGTAATCGCTGTATGCAAATCCCAAATTCTATGGCGATGTAAATGCTGCATGTATTATATATATATATTTTTTCAGAATATGTAAACTTAGTTTGCATCATGGTTGTTTATTTATGAAGAGATGTTTATATAAATCATGTTGTATGAAATTTTATTTGGTTGTTTATGTGTCTTATAATTCCCAACAGCAGCTGGTATTCGTGACTTAAATCTTTCCGGTCTCCTATATTTCCACTCACTTTGGCGGATTCGGGTAACAGATGGGTTTGTGTTTCTGAATAACTCAACCCAAATGTAGGATAATCGGGAGGGTTAGGGTACCCGTGGGGCGGCCCGGGGAATTTTGGTTAATTCTGTAGTTGTGTTTGGAACGGGTTCGAATAATAAGACCTTAAATGGATTCGGATTCGAATCTGAATTCGGGTTCGGGTAGGGTAACTTTTGTGGGTACCCTACCCGTTGCCGTCCCTGTGCCCGTCAGGCGCTCGATATGTATATGCCTCGCCATAAACCCTAGCTGGGCTAGTTCTTGGCCCCAAGGGAGCGCGGAAGAGGAGGAGCAGGGGCCATGGGGAAGGTGAAGGGAAAGCAGCGGCAAGACAAGTTCTACCACCTCGCCAAGGAGCAGGGCTACCGCTCGCGAGCCGCCTTCAAGCTCCTCCAACTCGACGCCAAGTATCGCTTCCTTCCCTCCTCCCGCTCCATTCTCGACCTCTGCGCGGCCCCTGGAGGCTGGCTCCAGGTCGCCGTCCGCCACGCTCCCGTCGGATCGTTCGTTGTCGGCATCGACCTCTTCCCCATCCGTCCCATCCGCGGCGCCCATTCGCTCGTCGAGGACATCACCACCCCGCGATGCCGCGCCGCCATCAAGCGCCTCATGGATTCCAACGGGTGCTCCGCCTTCGACGTCGTCCTCCACGACGGTTCCCCCAACGTCGGTGGTGCCTGGGCGCAGGAAGCCACCTCCCAGTCGGCCCTCGTCATCGATGCCCTTCGCCTGGCGACCAATTTCCTCGCCCCGAAGGGCACCTTCGTTACCAAGGTACTTATTTTTTTTATTGTTTTCTTGGGGTTCTTGAAATCAAAGTTCCCCCTACGATCTCAATTTATATTTCGGTTCTGCTATGATGCGCATAATATGGGCTGATTTGCGTTGAGAATCTTTCAGGAGAACTTGTAGAATAGGGTGAAGTTTGAATCTTTTGGTGCTTTTCTTGCCTTGATAGGTTTTAAATATCCAAAAGATGCTCGTTTTTCTCAGAAAATAAAACTATGTTTAGCTGTTTCACGTGAATTTGATGTTGATCTCACCTTTTCTGAAAAAATTGTGGAAATTGCTTGATTTTTGGTTTCTTTGCTTTTTAGGTTGACATTCTTGTAACTAATCTTGGTGAAATTGAATTTTGGTATCTTGGCTATCGTATTCTGATGAACTTCCGTTTGTTTCTTAATGTCCGTTACTTTTTTAACCAAAAGAAATATCTATTATTTTTACACAAGCTCTCTTTTGTGAAAGGTTTTCAGGTCACAGGACTATAGTGCCATCATCTACTGTATCAAGAAGGTGCACATTTTGTATTCCTATCTGCCTAGGCTATCATCTCCTGTATATCACATCATCTCCTGTATATGTTGATAATAACATATCTAAGTCTATTATTTGAATGACAGCTTTTTGAGAAAGTTGAGGTGACTAAACCTGTGGCTAGTCGATCCACATCTGCAGAAATTTATGTTATTGGTTCAAGGTATAAGGCCCCTGCAAAGATTGATCCACGTCTTCTTGATGTGAAGCACCTGTTTCAAGGGGCTATTGAGCCCCCGAAGGTACATAGATGCATGTTTTCTGCTATTAATATTGTTATGTTTCAGCAGTCTTCAAAAGCTTTTTATATTCTGCATCGGTTTTCAATGATGTAGGTTGTAGATGTTCTTAGAGGATCAAAGCAAAAGAGAAATCGTGAAGGGTAAGATTTTTTGTAGGTTGGCATCGTGTTTTGCGCTGATGATATCAGATTAAATAATTATGCCAGAATACTTGTTGGCAATTCATCTTTTGATTTTATTTGGTTATGGTTTTTAAGATTACCTTAGCTTTCTTTGTTATACTTAAGAATTTTCTGGTGTTAAGGCAGTGCACTGTTTGTCAATATCAATGTGATAGAAGATACCTTTTAACGAATCCATTTCCTATTTTGTTGATATAGTGCTTTATTCTCTTCTATATAGGTATGAAGAGGGAAATACTACCTTGTGGAAGGTGGGTTTAGCTTCAGATTTTATATGGTCAGAAGAACCACTGGAGTTTCTGGGTTCAGTCAATGCGATATCATTTGATGATCCAGCTTGTTTATCTATCAAAGATCATGAATTGACTACGGATGAGGTAATATCACTCACACTTATGACTAGCTATTACTCGAGTTGGTCAGTTTTGATGCTTTGTTTTTGTCTTACTAAAGATTATTTATTTATTTACTTATTCATTTGTTTATAAAAATACCAGATTAAATCTTTATGCGAGGATTTGTATGTTCTGGATAAAAATAGCTTCAAACATCTCTTGAAGTAAGTCTATACTCCACTTATCCACTTCTTATATACGATTATGAATATAGCTTGCACTGAAACATTATCTTGAAAATATGGATGCTTATTATGGGCAGGAGCATGATTTCAAATCTGCAGTTTAGAAATTTGATGTATACAGCATGCACGCATATATGTGTGTGTATTCATATCACTACATGTGTCTTTGTCTAGATTGTCAAGATATACATGTATAAATGTATATGTGCGTATATACATATATACGTGTGTGTGTGTGTGTATATATATGTATGTACATGCATATATGTATATGTTTAAGAATTATTGGACTAGGAGGTACTGAATCTCTGACGACCAGAAGCTAGCTGCCGGGATCTTTGGATGAGCTTCATATGATATTGTAGTAGTGCTATAGTCATTTTAGTATCTAATTAAATTGAAGCTGTTGATCTTGTCGTAACTTTGCTTTCTATGATCATGTCTCTCAATGTGAATCTATTATGTTATTATATGCCCTTCAGTCGAAGGAATAATTTGGTTGCTGGGTGTAATTGTGAATGAGCATGAACATGTCCCAGCATACATATTTATTTAAAAATACAGAACGCTGGCATTGTCTTTTCGGATAGAACTTTTTATTTAGTCATGGTTGTTTCTTATCTTAAAGTATATGTGATGTTTGTTGTTGTGCTTGGGTTTTTTTTATTGATATGTCATAAAACATCAAGATTGGAGTTCCCCCTTGTTTTCCCCTTTCTTTTTCTTTTTTCTTTTTGTTGGTTGGGGGGGGGGTGTTGGGATAGGACACCTAGTTCTGTGAATACTCTTGAGAAAGGTACACAGAAGTGAGAGGAATGCTAAATGAATCTGTTATAACTTTAAATATGACAGAGTACTTCCGCTTTTATTTTTGGTTTGATTTATTGGTTACTGTCATTGTTTTACAGAAAGGGATGCCCTAGTGTTTAATCGGGATATATATATATATATATATATATATATATATATATATATATATATATATATATATTAAATTTCATCCTGTTGTTAATAGGTGGCGCCTACGCTTAAGAAAGGCATTGTCATCTACTGAGAAGGTTGCTGCAAAGACGACTGATGCTGAAGATGACACAAAGGGCAATGAGGATGACCGCCTGCTAAGTGAAATGGAAGAGTTAACATATGCTTTGGAAAGAAAGAAGAAGAAAACAAAGAAACGTCTTGCAAAACGCCAAGCAAAGGTTGGTTGATTGGTTTGTTTTAGTTAATATGTGGTTTCTATTGATCTTTTTCCATATTTGTATTCTTTCAGGATAAAGCACGCAAAGCAATGGGAATGCAAATTGATGCTACTGAAGATAGTTACTTTGATCAAGATTTGTTCTCTCTTTCCTCTATCAAGGTCTGGAACTGCACTCATATGATTCTACTGGCTCTCTATGCACCCTTCTGTAACTTCTGATGGTGTATACTGTATGTTCGGATAGTCTAGTATGTTAGAGTCTGCTCAAGGATAGTGTTTTTTTTTTTTTTAAAGCTCTCTTTGTACTGCCAACATAAGTAGATAGGAACAATGTAATAATTGTTTTATACCTTCACTGCAGCAGATAATTTGAATGGCTTCTTTTTGAGAAGTAAAGAAATAGGGCTTGCCAGATATGTTAAATGATGACAAATTATACCATTGAACTACAAGAGATATGTGCATATATAATGCGATTTCAGAAGAAAGTTCTTTTGCCTTCTTAAGTAATATATTGGAATGCAGTTGTCAGAATTTATTATTAACAAGTAGCCACCAATGTGGCTCTCCCTGATTTCATCTTCTGCATGGGTTCCTCTCTTATCTTTTGCTGGCTTATGTTCAAGTATCAACACAAAGTGGGATCTGAGTTTAATTAACTCGGTTGTAATTCTGGCATCTGGTGTAATAATATGTTGCCAGTGCACTTTAATACAATGTTTAGGATTTAGGAATATATTTTTCACTCTTCTATATTTAGTTTCAGTAATTAGTGGGTTGAATTTATTGTAAATTTTGCACATCTGTTGATATGACTCTCTTTACTTCAGATTGCTCCTGATTATAAAATGTGCCCCTGTTCTTTGATGGTCCACTGTAGATTGGTCTGTCTGCCTTCCACCTAATATAGAAAGCATGTTTGCTGCTATTGGATGTAGTTTGTGCATGTTGCTCCCCTCTCAACCCCCCCACCCCCCGCACCCCCCCCCCAAACTCAAAACTGCCATTAGGACTTTATCTCCACCATGCACGAGACACCATGTGCTAGAATATTCCTGCTCATCTTGCTTTTTGGGAGTGGAAGTTTGGCTTGTAACACCTTTTACTCATAATTTAGTTGATTTGATGCCATGTCACTTTATTAAATGTTATGGAGGCTTAAGATCTTTTGGCGCTTTATTATCATTCCTTCCTTGTACAGGGGAAGAATGAACTGCAAGCAATAGATTCTGTTGAACCTGATGAAGGTGGCGATGATATCCGAGACAGTGAAAGTGAGGAAACTCATGCTGCTGTTGGTCATGAGCATTCTTCAAGTGAAATGGACTCTGATGAAGAACAGAAGAGGTAAAGTTAGAATTCTGTTGACATAATGTGATGGTGAAGGCTCTTTATTATGCTTCTCTGTTTTAGTAAATGATCCATTCTTCTCTTTACCATGTACAAGCAAATCTTACTACTGATAATATTATAACTTCTTAACAGGTATGATGAACAACTCGAGGAAATGCTTGATGAAGCCTATGAACGATATGTGAGTAGAAAGGGAGGAAGTATTAAACAACACAAACGTGCAAAACTGGTCATGTCTAATGATGATGGGGAGTTGTTAGAGGTAAGGTCTTCAACTAAAGATTTTGACATAAAATACATTCATGTGGAGGAAACTAGATAACAAGACAACAAATGCTATTTCTTGATGCATTGTAAGTTGAGGGTTGTGGTTTGCATTAAAACTTTTTGATGTATGGTCATGTATTATGGTTTTAAGGTTGGGTATTTTGATGTCTTGGTTGGTACTCAACATGAATCATGAATTTTGGTTACTGAACCTCTTGTTCAAAACACTCTGGTAGGATTATGGGTGGATATGGATGAATTATCATCTTTAGAACTATTATATCATTCTCTGAGTTCATCAAACTTTATTTACCCTGACCAGCTGATGAGGAAAAAAATTCTTACACAATAAGTGTTAACTATTACCTGCTTTATGTTGTAGAAAGTTAATGTGCTGCTTTGGTAAGTGCTTTCTTTTGACTATTTAAAATGATATGAGGATAATGCATTTGACATAAAAATGAAAGATTAATGTAGTAAGCTGACAGAATTGAACTTTCTTAAAAATCTGTTTTCTTATGTCACATATAGTTTCCTTAGAATTTTGTATGCGAAATATGTCTGATTCACTTTACACTTGAGAAATGTGTAGAACAGGTCTTTGGAAACACACAAATAATGCTCAGAGTTTAGGGGAACTCTGCAGAGAACCCTGTTCAACTATTGATAAAACTGTTTTTTTAGCTGTTCCTAGTTTCACAGGAAGCTAATTCTTATGTAACATAATGTTTTCCGGGAAATGCATATGACAAATAGATCTTATACACTTTCCGCTTGGGGAAATGTGGAGAAAAAGTCATCTGAAACATACAAAAAATGCTTAAAGCTTAAGGGTAAGTGGCAGAGAACTTGTTCAAATATTGATTTTCTTTTGGCAGTTCCTAGTTTTGTACAAGCTTTCAATATGCTAAAAAATGGCTTCCTGTTTCTCACTTTGGTGTACTATTCAAGATTCTTTTCCCTTTTTGTTCACATGTCAAACTACAGCTTATATGGCAAAGTAGATGGTCAAAGTATTCCTAATAATGATTTATTTATCACAAAATTGCACGACCCACTTGACCAGATTGAATCATTTAAAGCAATGGTATGAGCAATATAATTGAAAGTGAGTGGTTATTCTGTTTTATGTTTTGTCATTTATTTAGGGCTGCAAACAGGCTGGGTCGTAACTTGACCCGGTCCCAACCTTTCTAGGCCTGATCTGATTCAGTTTTTTTTTTTGACCTAATGGGTCGGGTCTAGGACAGAAAAATGATCCTCTGAATAATTGGATTGGACCTTGGTCATATGTTTTCCTACCCATCTTGTATGCTAATTAGGTCTAAAACAGGTCAAAATATCAAATATTAGATGACACGACCCAACATGGTCTTGTTTGATACTGTTCAACCCAAAAATGCATAATTTTAAAATCCCTAAACCTTATATGAGTATCCCATTGCCATGTCGAGGTTTGTTGGCTGGGTATCAAGGCTATCTTTGTGTAGGTTGAAGACTTGATAAGTGTGAAACAAGTTGTTGTTTGTTGCTGTAATAATAGCAATCCACATGAACACCCTTTTCCAACTCTTTTTCCTTTTTATTTATGTTATTATTTTTTCTTCTAAATGTGAATAAATACTTTCACTATTTTATTGTACAATGGACTTGAACCTAGGCCAGATTCAACCCAGACACGAATGCATGGTGTTGGTTTTGCATCTGAAGTCACGATAAAAAAAAAAGGGTTCAATTCAGGTCACGCTTGTCTTGTTGCCAACCCGGTTTGTCGTAGGCCTGCATATTTCATTATCACCAAATTTTCAGATACTTAAGGGGGTGTTTGGCTGGGGGGAGTTGGGGCCTGGAATGGGAATGGGTGACTCCCATTCCAACCGTTTCTGATTCCGGGGCAAAATAGAAATGGCCCAATCTCCATAAAACCTAATCCTGACTTTCTCCTAAGGATTCAAATCTTCATTCCAATTCCAATTCCGGTCACAAACCAAGTGCTTCAGGGATATGGCCATTCCGATTCCCATTCCAATCCATTCCGATTCCGATTCTGGCTGCGAACCATTCACCCCCCTTAATATTTTGCAGTTTTATGTACAACAAATCAAGAAGTCAGGTGGTATGCTAATGGACAACTTGTTTTAGGTGAAGCTTTGGCCAATGTTGGAGAGTAAGGTGGTGGCATTTTGATTCATCTTGTCCACCATATTTAATGGAAAAAGCTTATGTAGCTGAACTCTCCTTTTGTTGCTGGACTTATCTATATAGATAGATTTTTTATTGAAAGGGCACGTATAGAGTGCCAATGTAATTAAAAGGACATTTATTTGAGCCCTAAGACAACTGAAATAGAGAGAAAAAAAATGATCTTCAGAGCTTATGTTACCTCCATCCAACTAGGAAAGAGAGAGTGAGCCTACCTCCACCTATCTCTCCACTTTTATTATGATTTATTTTTCTTCGAAACAAATCATGTGCATAGCATGTGCTAAATGTTGGCAGGCGAGAGACAAAAAATAGTGTGGCCTTCCAATGCCTCAGCACTAGGTGAGCACCCAAAGGTCAAGGATATTAACCTTGGAAGAAGTAAGGATTTGCACCTATAGCTGATGTCCTTTCAATTGCCCATTGTTTCATTGTTGAAAGTTGCAGAGGGAGTAGCAGTAACTGCCCGTAACCATGGCAGCGGTAGCAAAAATTTTTGCCCATCGCAATGCATGTGGTAGCTGCCAATAGCAAAAAAAGGTGAAAAGGAAGAGAAAAGGTTTTGTTACTGCCACCATTAGTCGTGAATGCAAGTCGTGCACCCCGTTCTTCTTTCTACCTCGTTCTGCAGGGGGACAATAGACCAGGATGGGATGGTGGATTTTGAGGTCTAAGTTAATGGATCAGGTACTACATCCTGCTCTTTCTAGGCTAAATAGACACCTCTTTTAGGCTGAGGGGAATGCTTTGATGCTGTTTGAGGGCCTAGGCTACTTAACCCTAGGCAAAATTCTTTGGGATTTGCCTTGCCGGAGTATGCATCTAGGTAGTTAACAAAAGGACCCCTAAATTTGAGCATAACTTACAAGTTGTCCCTGCCTGCATGTCTTGCAAAGACGTGTCATCCATGCCCAAATTTGTGTACCACTGATTTCATATATTTTATAAGAATTGCAAATAGATGGTGAAATTCTACTCTCAAACCTTGCATTTATGAGGAGAATGATAATTTAGACTTAATATATGTCCAAAATAACTCTTTCATTTCATTATGTCTAATTATTTATTTGATGCCTCTATAACACTCTCAGACTTCTTCTCTCCTTCATGTTTTTTACGGCCTTTTGAGTCTCTCTACCTCACATTTATAAGGGTTTTCAATCTTTTGTCTAAATATAGAGATGTGTTTTTCATCATATCAAGGGAATGGACTGTTTCTACTAGGAAAGGATGCAGCTATCTTTTCAGAAAGGAGAAAATCTCAATTCTCAAACAAAAGACCTGGTTCTCCAAGACATTTTAAAACCCAACCCAACCTAGTTTGTACATTTGTCATGCTTGTTACTCTTTACCCTGACTGTATCTCACCTGTTCGATGCAATTGATGCCTTGATTGTTTTTTGACCATGTTTGAGTTTCATTGGAATTCCTAAACTGAACTCTATGGTTGTGGTCTTGGTCAAATCCAATCCATAACTGAAGTCATGTTTGATTGAAACTAACATATGGAACCAAGTTACGTGTTGGCTTTATATCCTATTTGTCTGCATTTCTTCTTTTATTTTTAGATATTGGGAAATGTTTCTCTGTATTAAACTATAATTTTGCGAATTTTGAGAACATTTGGGAGCTGTGTGATTTCAGATATCAAGGATATTCATAGAAAAATGAAAATTTTTGACACAAATATGGTTACCCTCTAATTGAAATGGTAGATGTTTCTGTTTATTATATTTTAGGTTTGGTTTTATTACAATAATCCTATATGAAGATTTACAGTGGAATTTTTGCTCTGTTTGAGTGGAGAGGTTCTAAACAGCTGCCATCCTTGATGTTAGAGAATATCATTTTAAAATTTACATTTTTCTAATCATTTGTTCTTTGTATATAACTTTACTGTAGGGAGGTGATGACGATGTAATTCATTCAGATCATGATTCTGATCAAGATCAGAGTGACAAAGAGAAGAATCCTCTTATCTTACTTTTGAATGAGGAGCAGCAGCCAACTCAAGAGCAAATTATGGAGCAGTGGTTCAGTCAAGATGTATTCGCCAAAGCAGCAGAAGAAGGTGTGTTTGAAAAAAGTGATAGTGAAGAAAAGGGGGAGGAGAAATCACTTGTTCTTAAAAAGCCCGAGAAAAACTCCACCTTCCCAAAGGAGTTAAGCTCCTTGAAAACACAACCCTCACGACAAGATGATGGTTTTGAGATCGTCCCAGCAGAGCCCATGGAAACCAGCGATGACTCATCATCATCCTGTGATGATTCAGAGGAGGATGACGAGGACACAAAAGCTGAAATATTAGCATATGCAAAGAAGATGTTGAGGAAGAAGCAGAGGGAACAGATTCTTGATGATGCCTACAACAAGTACATGTTTGATGATGAAGGTTTGCCTAAGTGGTTTGTGGAGGAGGAGAAGCAGCACTGTCAACCCATGAAGCCGGTGACCCGAGAAGAGATTGCTGCCATGAAGGCACGGTTTAGGGATATTGATGCGCGCCCAGCTAAGAAGGTAGCAGAGGCCAAAGCACGTAAGAAGCGAGCTGTGATGAGGAAGATGGAGAAGGCTCGCCAGAAGGCAAATTCCGTTGCTGATCAGACTGACCTATCTGAGAGATCAAAGAGAAAGATGATCGATCAGATCTACAGGAAGGCGGTGCCAAAGAAGCCTCAGAAGGAGTATGTAGTTGCAAGGAAGGGGGTTCAAATTAAGGCTGGTAAAGGAAAGGTGCTAGTGGACAGGCGAATGAAGAAGGATTCGAGGTCTCGTGGGATGGGAAGGCCAGGGAAGGGTGGATCCAAGAAGGTTAAAGGTGCGAAGGGGAAGGTGAAAGGTCCCAAAGGCAAAAAATCAGCAAAGTCGCCTGGTAAGAGGGCAGGGAAAGGGCAAAGGGGAAGCAAGGGTGCCGTGCAGGGCTGAGGTGGTGCGACTAACATGTGCACCTGGGTTACTGGCGCTTTCTTTCCGCTTGCAGGCCATAATGAACGTATTTTTCCCATTTTCATCATGTTGTGTTATCAATTTTGGTAGAAGTATTATTATTATTATTTTTTTTTTCTAATACAGAGTTCTTAATCATCACATGTTTTTAACTGCCGCTGCTACTTTGCCAAAAAAAAAAAAAAAAAAAAACCTGCTGCTACATGTGAATTAGTGGTGGTGCAGATTGTAATTGCATCTTTCAGACAATTGGTTTTGGTTCTACCTCTATTTAATGTATTTTGTGATTTAGAACTTGCAAGCACTTATTACTACATGAGCTCTAGTTAATTTGTAATGATAGATTTCCAGCAATGTCAATTGTGTAGAGGGTTCACCGTGATATAAAATTTATTAAGATGCCCAGGATTTGGTTGCATAACCAATTAGCGATGCGAATAGCTTCCTTCACTTTTACAGCCCTCGTGTTGCTGTATAAAACTGGTAAATCTTGATTACTCGATTCTTTTAAATCCGGATTGGTCGTTCACTTTTACTTGGTGCCATTGGGTTTGTGTTCTCCTGGACTCGAACCATTTTGGATATTCCTTCTCTAAATCGGGTCATTTTGAGAACTTGCTTGTCCTGCTACCTTTAAGGCTCTGTCAAACGTCCAATATAGGCTCCCTCTGGCCCGAACCGAGTTGGAATGCGTAGTTTTGGGCAACCTGGACGACGATCGGGCCTAGTTGTATGGAACTGCATCATCTCCATTTGATAAGCTTAAATTTGGCAACCTTGCAGGTTATCGTTATTCATTGATAAATGTAAATTGGATAACGGTCAAAAACTGTCAACTTTTATAGGCCTACCATGCAGGGGTTGTCGATGGAGGTTGATAATCCACTAGCTTGACCGCCCCGAAACAAAGGATTTGGGTATAGGTTTGGATTCCAAACTTAGATCCCAAGTTTTATTGGGTCCGGTTTTTGATTTAGCTCCGCATCCAAAGACTCGAAATCTCATCAACTTCAAGAATAAGTACAGACATGAACACGCGCCTAATAGACTAATCTGGTCAAGTGCATGTCCACCTAGATCCGGTTAGGTTAATAGTGACCAAAGATGGGCGCCCATATTTATGATTCAAGCCATTGGATATGATTTATCATTTCTAAATTACTTACATACTAAATGATCATGTGAAGATCGACAGCCATTGCATCAGGTGGTCAAAAAGTTAGATAGTTTAAATTTAATGAAACAATATATATTTTTGATCATTTGATATATAGACTAGAAGTTTAAAAATTATATGATTTTTAGCATGCAGGCAATTTAAAAATAGTAAATCATATTTAATGGCTTAGATCATTGATGCTGAACTTCATCGCACATTATTGATTTGATCGAATCAAAGTGAAGATTGGATCTATTTATAAGCTAAATAGTCCACCCAGCTTGCTCAAGCCTAAGGAAAATACTTTCTACACTGCATGCAGTATGGTATGGTGTGCAGTATTTGGCACTTGTGCAGAGCCAGCATGCAGCACCCCAAAATTTTTTTTTTTGCTTTCGGGCTTGCATAGGCCCGTGCAAATGCCAATCACTGCGTGCGGTGTAGAAAGTATTGCCCCAAGCCTAAAGCATTTTGGATGGTCCTAAGCTTGAATTTAAGCCCCTTGGGCTGGGTCTCACTTGAAATATGAACCTGCTTATTAACCAAGGCGGACTTGGATTTTAGCCGGCTCGTCCCAAGCTTGGTCTTCCTCTTCCATTCTCCTCATCCTCTTCTTCTTTCTCCATTCTCTTTCTCCTACTTTCTCTTCAAATTTCCTCCTCTTCCCTTCTGTATTTCATATTCTTTTAAATAAAAAAGAAAGCCTGAGTCTTGGCCCGCAGCCTCAAGCCTGAGTAAGAATCAGACTCAAGCCTGAGAAATAGGCTCGAAGGCCTGTGCCAGGTTTGGATCCAGACAGACCAAAGCCCCTGGCCTGATTAATTTTAGTTAAAAATTTTTTATTGCACCGCATACGATAATTGGCATCCATGCAGAGCCGGAGTATGGCATCTAAATTTTTTTTTCCTCATGCACGTGCGAATCATCACGCACGGTGCGAATGGACTGCTCCGCGCACGTTGCGAATGGACTGCTCCGCGCACGGTGCACAAAGTGTTTCCCATTTTAGTTATACCTTGTTTTGAGCTTGGACTGAATCTAGCCCACCTAACATGCAAATCTAGTGAAGACGCACATGACAGATCCCAGCCTATCCCTCTTTCTTTATCCAAATTGTTTGTGTATGTCTATGATATCTTTCTTTTTGATCATAAAGGAGAAAATCAAATAGAGTATAACAAAATTATGATCCATTTTATTCAACCAAATTTTTATCTATCATTTGACGAAGCTATTTTTAATATATTTATTATGATTTAATATTTATTCTCAAGTTGATTCTGGTAGGATCGTTTTCATATCTTCATTCTTCATATCTTTTGACGGTGTGGATGTTCATGACATAAAAATAATAGTTAAATAGATTATATTTTTTAAAGTTATATATATTATATTTTTGCATCATTCCTTTTCTGTATTTTGCAATTTATAAGATAGCATTTTTGTTGTATTAAATAAATTTTAAAAATACTTCAAAAGTGTAGCAAAATAACTGGTTCAGTATTTAATTTCTACTTAAACCTTTCCCAATTTGGAATCTTTTTTGGATTCTTAGTTGGGTGTGGACAGAGAGTTTAGGGTGACCTATGCCGACACCCTCTCTGTACCTGGACCGATACCTAGGTTCTGGAGAGCTGTGAATTGAGAATGTATTTGGTTTGCAACTTAGAATCAAAACCGGAGTTGCAATTAAAATAGTTTGGAATGGCAAACAAAATGTCCATATCCTCCAATGCATTTATGATATATTTGGTTGGAAGGTGTTGAATTCTGAAATGGAAATGAAAATAGATAACTCCTACTCTAGCTATTTGGTTGAGAGGAGTTTCATTCCATTCCAATTCTAAATGAAATGGAAATGCTCAAATCTCCAAAAATATGATCCCTACTCTTCTTTAGTATTCAAATTTTATTTTAATTCCGGTTATGAACCAAATATGTTAGAGAATATGGTTATTTTGATTCTCATTTCAATTTATTCTGATTTCAATTTCAGTCATAAACTAAATATGTTCTTGATTTGTAATTGGAATCGAAATTAGAATATAATTTGAATACTAGGAGAGAGTAGGGTTAGGATTTTGAAGGATTGGAGTATACCTATTCTCTCTAGAAACATAAGTTACCTTACCTAAATGGCTGAAATGGGAGTTACGCATTCTCATTTCCATTCTAGAGTCCAACTCCCTCTAACTAAGAGCCTGTTTGGCCAAGTTTTTGGAGAGGAAGAAGTTACTTATTTTTCAAAAAAATACTTATTTTAAAAATATAGGATGTTTGGCCAAGCTTATTTTAAAAAATAATGTGCTTCTCAGTGTAGAAGTAATTTTTCTACTACGAGGAGGAAGCAAAAAATTGAAGATTCTCCTTGGAAGTAGAAGCAGAAATAAAAAATTATTTTTTTAAGATAAAAATACTCTTACTCAAAATCATTATTTATCATAAATATTTCTATTTATTTTCACTTAACCCTCCTATTATTTTTACGCTATCTCATTATTTTTTATATTTTAATTAAATAAAAATAAAAAATAATTAAAATTAATCATAATAAATATTTAAAATTATTTATCTATTTAAGTAATATTAATTATAAAATAAATATATACATATTTTTTTTTATAATTTGATAGTTAAAAATATTTTTTTTTTGAAAAATTTATCCAACATAAATTTTATTTTTAAATACTGATACTCTCTCACAGTATTTTTTTTAAAAATTTTATTTTAAAAAAGAATACTTCAAAATAAGTTAATTTTTATATCTTAACCAAATAGAATCTAATATGCCATATGTAGCAGCAGATGGTACCATGGTGGTTAAATAGAGGTAGGGCCCACCTTGAAATCAAAGTTCCTAGGCGCGTGATAGCCACAAATTAGGTTCGTCCCGGGCCAGGTATGCCACATTGACCGACGAGGGTGAGACCGTTTCTGGTGCCGGTTATGCGCCAGCCTCCAACATCTGGAAGTCCGAAAGGAAACATAAAATCTCGAATCCCTGTCCATCCCGCCGTGTGCTAGATAGCGAGCTTCTGTTGTGCGGGGATGGCAATGAGGGCCCTGGTATCCAGGATAAACAGGGAGCTGGCCGCGACGCCACGGCCTTCTTTAGCGCTGAAGTCTCTCGGCTCCCGCTTCTCCCACCACCACCACGATAGCCCAACAAAGAAGGAGAAGAAGAGGAGCTATATCCTGGGACCAGACCTCCCCGACATTTGGAACCCTCCCGGATCCACCCCTCCTTCCCCTCCGCCGTCTCAAATCCCAGGTAATGGCACCTTTTCTCGGTTTCACGCCTTGTGCTGATTAGTTACGGCATAATCTCAAACATGTTTTGGTCATGCACCGGGGGAAAATTTTTGTTCAATTGTACTTAGACTTCTTGTTCTAATATCCAGTTGGTTGTATGTGGTTGTCCTTGGTGATAAACATTTTGGCCAGATTATATCTGTGGCATGACTATCTTCTCGTTTTTAAGTAACTAATGTTACATAGTTTCAAAGAAAAGTAACTAATGTTAAGAGAAACATTCCTCTAGCAACCATTTGTGTCCTCAATTAGAAGAATTTGCATATAGTTATATATGAGCAAGCACAAAGGATGAGGGCCACATGACACATAAGTAGATCACTTGGAGAGGATGATTTAGTTATGCATGACCATTTTGAAGGGGCATTCGTTCAAGCTACAATTCCTAAGATTGCTGTTTTATTTATAAATCATCATTCTCTATTCGTCTGGGAGTGTTAGTCTATGAACCACTGGAAAATGTTGTAGGAAAATTTCCCTCTAAAGAACTGTCCATGCGCTTTTTCAACATTTTTCGTCTGTATCGGTTGCAGATTTTTCATTTTTTTTAGCATGTCTGCTACATTTTAATATAAATGCTAAGGGAGTTGCAATACTACTATAATTCTATTAGAATATCTCTTAATGCCCGTTGGAGTTTCTTAGCTCAGGTGAGGCCTGTAAAGGTCAACAATATAACCACTTCAACCAGTAATAACATAACCACTTCAACCAGTAATACTTTAAGGGGGTTTTCTCAAATGGTGTGGTATACATCAGATCATGTGGATGAGTCACCTTTCCTTATCTCAGATTCTTGGTCAGCCAACTTGTCCAGACAATTTTTTTCGTAAATAGATATGGATTTTAATCACAAAAATAAAATGAGAGCAAAGTTGTTATCTAACATCATTTATAAGGTTTACAAGATTATTCAAGTCATAAATTGTTCCACATATCAATAATTGGACATGCATCGTATGTCGAATGGATAGTAAAATCTATTTCTTGATGGACCATCTGTCCAGACAAATGATGAAATGCTTAATGTAAAATCTGATTTTCTTGAATCTGTATTATAGAAGCAGCTGTTGATTTTTTTTCCCCCTTCTGTTTTATAGCAAAGAAAGGATATATAATTTCATAGGCTGACCTGACCAAGGTTCATATAATCTCAGGTCAGAGACATACATGATATCTTAGGTACAGTTCGGTTGGCAAGAATAATATGTTACCAGTATGCGTTTCATTAATCTGCAAAGGAAGTTGGTTTTTTGCCCTGGATCTGATTTTTTTTTTTTTTCAATTCCAACCCCTTTTAGTTGAATATATGCTAATGGGGCATCATATATGCTTTTCAAAAATTGATATTCCAAGATGATCTGGTTCCTAAATTTGCTTTGTTGCTTTTGGTTTCCTAACCTAGTTGTTGCTGAACTAGTGTGCATGTCTTCCAAAACCATGCTTGGTCATGTTAAACCAATTAATTCCCTGCCATCAATTCCTCAAGTTTTTCTTTGGTTCTCTTATGGATCCTTTTTAGCTTGTCTTTTCTAATGCTTATGTGAACTAATACTTCTACAGTGGATTTCGAGTTGATCCCAACAATTATCAATGGAAAATCTATTGCAGAGGAAATAAGGTCTGGAATTGCTAAAGAAGTATGCCAAATGAAGGAATCAATCAGTAAAGTTCCTGGACTAGCTGTAGTTTTGGTGGGTCAGAGAAGGGACTCCCAAACTTATGTGCGTTATAAAATAAAGGCTTGTCAAGAAGTTGGTATCAGATCTCTGACGGCGGAATTGCCTGATGATTGTCCAGAGGATGATGTAGTAAATACAGTTTTGAGCTTTAATGAAGATCCATCTATTCATGGTATCCTCGTGCAACTACCTTTACCACAAGTAATTTCTTTAACTATACTGGAAGGTTTCGGGATCCCATAGTTCGATTTTCTCTTATGTCACTGTTTTATCCGAAGATTATTTGTGTTCTCCATAAATCTTATGATGACTCAAGAATATTTTGGCATGTTCGCTTAGATGAACTTTTGAAATTCAATTTGTTGCGATAGTTCATTTGTTCAATTAAATGACATTTCTCCTGTTTTGAAATCAGCATATGAATGAGGAGAAAATTCTGAATGCTGTAAGTTTAGAAAAAGATGTTGATGGCTTCCATCCGCTGAATATGGGAAATCTTGCTTTGAGAGACAGAGAACCTCTTTTCATTCCCTGTGCTGCAAAGGCTTGTATTGAATTGTTGCTCCGATCTGGTGTTGACCTCATGGGGAAAAATGTGGCTGTGATTGGGCGAAGCAAGGTGGTTGGGTTGCCCCTTTCCTTGCTATTGCAGGTAAAAATGCAAAGCGTATAGCATCCATAATTCCAGTTCATACATCTAATCTTGCTCAATTGGCAGAGGCACCATGCTACAGTAAGCATTATTCATGCTTTCACAAAAAACCCAGAAGATATCACTCGTGAAGCCGATATTGTGATCTCAGCTGCGGGGGTGGCCCACCTGGTACGTCGAAGTTGGCTAAAGAAAGGCACAATTGTGATTGATGTTGGAACAAATCCTATTGAGGTAAAAATTATTCTCTGGCTACTTTTTTGTAATTTTAGCAACTGATCTTATGACTGCAAAGCTTATAATGTTATAGATACTCGGTATAACATAAATTATTACTATAGTGCAATGCTTCTGGCCTTCATAATCAACTGAGCAAGAAGTGGTTTCATTCCTACACTCTATAATATCATTATGGTACACCATGTTGAGACTGATACGTTTTCTTCCACTGACAAATCCTTCATAATTTCAAACAGCTAATGTGTACGTTGCTGCTTTCTGCCTTCCCAATACTTGCTTCTTCTCATTGTTTCTTGGAAATAGTTTTTGGCTGTTGGTCCTGATCGCAAAATCCTCTTCCCTTTGAATTATTACTAACAAGAAAAATCCAATTAGCTAGACTGGGAGTTCCATACATTAAAAACTTACCGAATAGTTATAAGTGCCATGAAAGGGATTTTTTTATTTAACTAGTTAGTATAATTTATGACATCTGGTTTGATAGTATGTCCTCATGTATTATGAACATCAGGACCCTAGCAGTGAGCATGGTTACTGCCTCTTAGGGGACGTTTGCTATGAAGAAGCATTGCAGGCGGTCTCAGCCATTACCCCAGTTCCTGGTGGAGTTGGACCTGTGACGATTGCCATGCTTCTTTCCAATACGCTTGATTCAGCCAAACGAGCATATGGATTAAGCTAGTGGATTTTTGGGAACATTGTCTCATTATCTCATGATTTGTCATTCCTGTTATTATCACTATAGCTTCCATTGTAAATTTTTGTTTTCTTTTTCTTATTTTAATTTTTACTTTGCACCAAGGGGCGGATTACCCTTTGGTCTTATTTCATTTTTAGTTCATAAAGCTGTGTCAATTACCAGATCTGTACACCGTTCTCAAAGTATTATACGTTGCTTTATTGGTGGCAATTTTCAGAATGCCTGAGAATCCACCATCTGCTGAAAAATCTGGGGATTGCTGGAAAAAAAAAAAATTAGAATGGTAGTGGCCTAGTGGGTCACTTGTTGATGAGGTCACAAGTTAAAAAAGTTGATCGATGAGGCAGTGCAGCTCAGGATTCGCCAGAGGATTCATTTGGAAGTTTTAATCTCCTTTTTTTTTTTCCCATATTTTTATGCTATTTTTCTGGAGCTAATAGTTTCTGATGATTTAGCAGAGGTGGCTAATTTCAAATTTCTGTAACTCATAGTCTTTGGTTGCCTTACTGTATCACCCAAGTGAATTGGTGTCCAGTATGACCACTGTCTTGCTGATTGATCGAGGCCATTTAGAAGCAGAACTTAATCTCTGAAATGATAAAAGGAAACAAAGAAACCCCGAATCAGATATTATGTTGTATGATGAAGTTTACAATATATGGCATAAGAATAATGTCTTCCACCTTAAGCTGAGACAAGTTTCAATCTAGGATAGTAAATTGAGAAAGACGATCAACTCCAATGCATTTTTCCATTTTTTTTTTTCTTTTCTTTTTTCCATTGGTAGTTTGTAAAAATAACAAAAAGTTCTATATACAAAACCTGAAATCCTCTTTGTTGTTTACAACATGGTAATGAGATAGATTATCAAGCTAGCTGGCTCGGTGGTACTTGATATAGGGGTGGTATTGTTTTCAACTTGTCGGATACTCAACCTAATTTGATTAAGAAGTAGGATGGGTATGGGTTCTCAAAAAAATACCTAAAATATGTTTGGATCGAGTATGTTTTGTTCCGAATATACTTCGATAATCTCCCTCTCTCTCTCTCTTTCTCTCATAAAATCCAAACACATCCGGGTCCCCACTCCCCCTCTCCCCTCATCCTGACATCCAAGCCCTAGCAGCGGTTCGACAAGGGCTTGGTGGTGGACAGGGAGGGTGTAGCAGCAGAGAGGATGTGGCAAGATCTTGTTGGTGCCGGTGGGAGCTTGGTGGTAGATGAGCAAGATGTCAATGGCATAAAGGAAATGGGATTGGGACCGCTTGCTCGAAGGAGGCGATAGTTAGGATTCTATTTGTCGGACTGAGCATTGTCCGTCCATTCGTCGATGGAGGGTATGGGTTTGGGGTTCCGAAGGATTGCTAGCTGGGCGGTAGAGGAGGAGAGGAGGGTGGTATCCATGACTCTAACAAAACCCTAGCCACCATTTAAGCTTCTCTATTTGATCGTTCCAAAACTCCGGTCTTCCACTTGATTGAGATTCCTGTAGATAAATCAAAGGAAAGATGGAAAAAAATTAAAAGGTAAGATTTTTACCCACATAGTTGATCCTTTTTTTTGTCCTTTTTTTGGTTTTTTGCTTTTTTTGATCCGAGATCGGAGGGGATCTTTGATTAGAGGGGCTTGGGAATTTGATCGGAAGAGGGATTTTGGGTATAGCCGGCCCATCCTTCCAACCCGAGATAGGTATGGATATAGATTTTTTTTTTTTTTGATGGAATGTACATGGATGTTGATCGATCCGGCCTCATTGCCACTTGAAACCTAGCACCAACCACCACTAGCCCAAAAAAATCACTCCAGAAGCCCACGCTTGAGGCCGGTTTGAAAGCGGCCGATTCAGAAGATGGCACGGAGAATATCAGAGTGCTGCAGAAGTATGGTGGGACCATTCGGTAACCGGATGGACTACAAGGGTGGCCTCTCAAATTGAGGGCAAAACCACCTTATCCAAACATTCCACAGAGCATCTCACAATGAAAAAAATATCCATCCACACCTTCCAGAATATACTACGAATCGGCTGTATACCTTAAAATTTTGTACGCCATTTTAAAAATCTGCTGCATTCCTTTTGGCAAAAGCCAATGTCATCTTCCTATCAAGAAAAGGGCAAATGCCACCTCTGCTGCTCTCCCGTACAAGCCATTTCCCCTTGAAGCCAGAGGCAGAATGCATCCCTTTGCTGCATAAATGTTCAGATGTGGAAGAACTAAAGCAAGTTCATGCA
The DNA here is from genome assembly GCA_006176705.1 of Cocos nucifera. NCBI lineage: Eukaryota > Viridiplantae > Streptophyta > Magnoliopsida > Arecales > Arecaceae > Cocos > Cocos nucifera. The sequence goes on along the minus strand of QRFJ01000119.1, from coordinate 3,094,426 downwards.
CGAATGATCAAAACTGGCCTCATTCTAGATGCCATTCCAGCTAGCAGACTATTGGCTGCCCTGTGTGCAGACTCCAATTCCGGCAGCATGACCTATGCTCTGATGGTTTTTGAAAGAATTCAGAATCCTAACACATTCATGTGGAACACTATGATCAGAGCGCTGTCCAGCGGCAACAATCCAGAAGAAGCTATTCTCCTTTACTGCCAAATGCTATACAATGCAGTCCCACACAATTCCTACACCTTTCCTTTCTTGCTCAAGGCCTGTGCCAATCTACCATCAGCCGCAGAGGAAACCCAACAGATCCACTGTCGTATAATTAAGACTGGCTATGCTATGGAGGTTTGCACCACCAATTCTCTTCTCCATGTCTATGCTAAATCTGGCAGCATTCATTCAGCCAGCCAACTGTTTGATTCCATCCCATGCAGAGACATGGTGTCCTGGAACTCGATGATCAATGGATATGCCAAAAGTGGCAAAATCAAGATGGCACGTGAATTATTTGATCAGATGGACGATAAGAACATCATCTCATGGACAACAATGATCACCGGGTACGTCGAGAACCGCCACTTTAAGGAAGCCTTGGAACTTTTTCGAAAAATGCAGGTGATGGATATAGAACCAGATACAGTTGCCCTTGCCGGTGTACTCACAGCATGTGCTCATCTTGGTGCTCTGGATCAAGGGAGATGGATCCACACGTACGTAAAGAACAAACAAATTCGATTAGATCTAGTACTGCGGTGTGTTCTTGTGGACATGTATGCCAAGTGTGGTGAACTTGATGAGGCTCTAGCTGTGTTCAAGACCACCAAAGAGAAAAATGTTTGCATGTGGACCGCAATGATCACCGGTTTTGCGGTGCACAGGCGAGGGAGAGAAGCTCTTGATCTGTTCGCTGACATGGAGAGAACGGGAATTAAGCCGAACAATATTACTTTCACTGGAGTCCTGACAGCATGCAGTTACGCAGGAATGGTTGAGGAAGGGAAATGGATTTTTGAGAGAATAGATAAAGACTACAATATGAGCCCATCGGTGGAGCACTATGGCTGCATGGTTGATCTTTTAGGCCGAGCTGGGCTGCTGAAGGAAGCAGAAGAGATGATTAAAAATATGCCCGTAAAGCCAAATGCTGCAGTATGGGGAGCACTGCTCAATGCCTGTCGAGTTCACAGAAACTTTGAGCTGGGAAGGCGTGCAGGCAAGATCTTGATAGATTTGGAACCGAAACAAAGTGGGCGGTACGTGCAGTTGGCCGGCATTCTTGCGGCGGAGGGCTTCTGGGATGAAGCGGTGGTGGTGAGAAATCTGATGAAAGAAAAGGGAGTTGCAAAGCTTCCGGGATGCAGTTCTATCAGCCTGGGTGGATGTGTCCATGAATTCGTTGTAGGAGACAGGTCACACCCACGGACGGAAGAGATTTATCTCCAGTGGAACAATATTTTGAGAAGATTGAAGAAAGAAGGATATGCACCCTTGACTGAAAACCTGCTGTTGGATTTGGAGGAAGAGGAGAAAGAAGCAGCGATACGTTGCCACAGCGAGAAGCTGGCGATTGCATTTGGATTCATCAGAACCAAACCAGGAGCAACGATTCGAATTGTCAAGAATCTCAGGGTGTGCTCGGACTGCCACATCGTAACCAAGCTCATCAGCAAAGTTTACGGTCGTAAAATAATCATGCGCGATAGGACTCGGTTTCATGTTTTTATGAATGGGCAATGTTCTTGCGGGGACTATTGGTGAAAATTGAGGCAGGTGGATTTGCTAGATGAAGTGTTGCCGAAAATGGCATCGCTTCTATCATCACCGTGATGATAGTAAACGTCCAAAGAGAGAGAGAGAGATCTTCACCGTCCTTGTTTCCTCTTCACGATTGCGACAGAGATGTTCAATTTGGTGTGCTTTGTGTCCCCTAGTACCACTGGATCCTAAGTATATCTTAAAGATACTATTGCAAGAATGATGACATGCAAGAAAAGGCGAATAGCTCCAATGAGCTCACATATGGCGGGAGAACACTGGCAGGCAGTAACAGGAAAACGGGTCCAATGACAAGCAGCAGCAAGATCAGGAAATTCAGTTTGCACTGATCATTGACTCCTTAGTAGATAAAACATCGAACTTTCATATTTCCTTGGTTATCTCTTCAAAACTAAACTGCCGTTGGATATTTGCATTAAAATTTTCTGTGTACAACAGCCAGCGGTTTAAGGAAAAAAGGGGGGAAATGAGAATTACATCATCCGGACAGCTCAAAGGAAACAACAGTCTTCTTATTGGTTTTGTTTCAGTTCTTTAGAAAATCTTAAAACTTTTTGCACTTGGTTGCTTTACGAATTCAAAAAATGAAGCCTGCCATCAGCTAATGGCAATTTGCTGCTCTGCAACCCATGATTGCTCAGGTTCTAGTTGGACTTTTCCTATCTGACATGAGGAACATCCAAGGTTAGATTGCCAGACAATTCCATAGGGCAATTTGCATTTATAGGAAAATATGATGCCGGCACCTTTGCATTTTCAACACATACAAAATCTCTGTAGCAGGATTCCATCTTCAAGTGTGGATTCCACAGAACAGCATCTGACCAGCTGCACAGGCAGTAAGGGTTACGAAACAATAATTAGCAAGCTTAGATGTAGTCCAAACGGATGACAAACTAAATGACATCTAAGGGAGAAAGCTATTTGCATACTTTGTGTTTTGGATGGTAATCACATCACCCAACCCATTGTCAAGTTGAAGCTCTTTAGGTGCATCAAGGTAGATGCAATCAACAAATCCAGGAAAAGTGATCACTTCTCTAAATTGCACAAAGAAGAATAAGAAGAAGAAGGTTAGAACAGAAAAGCCAGCACCTATCCTCCCCGCCTTTACTCTTCCACATATATATGCACATAAACATTAAAAATTACCCATATACGTGCATACGCATAAACAAGAACATTCCTTTATACATGTATTTGTACACAGACAACAATCACAAGCATATAATACATACAACAAGCCCATAGGCTCAACATGAATGTATGTGGACATATACAGATACAACAAGTAAACAAGCATCAACACAAATTTCCTTGCAATTCTCCCTTTTAGGTTGACCAATAAGGAAGCCTGAGGCCAGCAGTTCTAATAAAAAGAGCATGTTTATATGACATAAGTCATGCTAACTTTGTTATATTAAATTCTTAATTTTAGCTAGTATTAGGGACATAAATTAGGAAGGACGCATACATACCTCTCCTCCTTACCCTCCAAAGGATTAGAAGGGTCTGGATCTTTGTTCAGCATCTTGCAGCCTTTTAGACCTTTCACCGATGCTCCTGTTACAGAAGCCTGCACGAGTAGAAGTGCTTATTATGAATTGACTGAATTATTAGAACTTTTGAGTTAATATCTAACAAATGCACAGGTTGACATTAACTGAAGGTAGCTTGTTCTTACACAGAAGTAAGTATGCAATGCGGTGCTGAAAGAAAAGGGCTTCTTGTCTGTATTGGTGATAGTTAAGACTGTTGAGAGGCTCTTAGTATGTAGTGTGACCTACATAACAATTTTTGGATATTGTGAATAATAAGACATCACTGATAGCATGGGAAAGTAATATATTAAAGGAAAGGTGAACTCCAAAAAACAACCTGCAAAGTGAAAAAAATCACATAGGATACATTTCTAACTATTTAGAAGTTAAAGTAGAAAATAAAATTTATTTCAATGCTGAGAAATCGGATAATGTAAGCCATCATGGAATAAATATTGAAGAAACCAACATTCCAAAGTAACAAATCAAAAAATGAAACAAGGTTGGATCTTGACAACATCATATCACCATTCTTAAAAATTTCCTTGAATTGATTACAGAAATAAGCATTATATGAAGCCAAGGAAAATTATCATGTAACCAGGCAAATCTAATTAGTATGTTCATTTTAGAACCTATCTTGAAGTTCCCTTATCAACATAGACTACAACTATATCTGGAAGAAGTTGCCTACAATTCCAATGATCATCCTGTTAAAAGACCACATACATATGGAGCAATAGACAGATTGCAAGAAGTCATAAATTTTTAAACCAAAAAAATTAAATAAATAACAAACTTGGAGGGGATTTGAACCCACAACCTCAAGAAACCTTATCTCTTATATTATGCTTACTTGCCACTTCATTACTTGACCTAGAAAGCTTAAGCTATTAGGAAATGGGAAACAATTTTTATAAGGCTTAGCATGTCAACTCCAGATGACTAATTTGAAGCTACTAACAGCCTTTCAAAGCTAATAGTGCTTTATCTTATATTTTCCAATTTTTGGTTACCAGACAAGGCAAAAACATGGATTGGCACTTGAAAATGGAGTGTCATGATGATCAGTGCGAAGCCTCGAATAATGAATTAGCATCATCCTACTGCAAATTATAAACTGCTAGGAAAATGATCAATGAACTACCTCAGAAATTAAAGAGAATTTAATAGCTACTTCACATGGACAATAATAAGACATACTTCTAGCCAAGGTTCATAACCTCGATATTGGACCTTGTACTAGTACTATGCTGATATATTGTCAACACTCCGGTACAAGCGTCGATTCAGCATACCGAGTCTTCGTATGCCCCTCGCATTGAGACTCGATTTAGTACCAGTACATGATACGGTGCAGTATTCACCGGCATGGCGAACCATGCTTCTAACCAATAATTCACCTCAGATTCCAAAAATCCACCACCATCAACAACTCACCCTAGCTACATTATAGTTCCAAATTTCCCTCGACTTCCATTGTTCCAATATTGTCAATCACTGGCCAATAATCCATCAATTATTGCTGACTAATAGTGTTTAAAAATATGATACTTCGTCATAGAATAGACATATTATAAAGCTAGAAATCTCCTGATGCCTGTGGAGGATTGCACACTCGAGGATAAGTTATGAAGATTTGCCCTCTCTTTTATCTCATCTTTAAAAACTCAATCATTTCTCATAACCTCCATAAAGGCTCAAGGTCCCATCCGACACTTTCCAATCATTTCTAACAAATCCAAGCCCCTACTGACCCCCTCCAGTCATCGCACGTCCATAAAATCTAAATCAATTCACTATGATCTTAACTGCCATTAATGCTAAGACAAGCTTTTCTCATATTCGTACTTACCATTTTCACCACACATTTTTTTTAATGTTCTTGAATTCCAAAATACATCGTGTCCTTATGTTCCCTCACAGACTGTGTTGTCCATCTTATGAAACTTACCTTTAAAATCTCAACAACTAAGCTAGCTAACAAATGATTCTAGTTACTTTATTGATATTCAATTTGGTCCTAGTGTCCACCTTTCTGCATCGATACTAGATACTGGATTTTCACTAACCCCATCATGGTTCTTTATTTCCCCGCCAGAGCTCTCACCACAAATTCTTTTAAAGGGTTTTGCTAACGAGTGCCCTAAGGGCACTTGTTAAGAAGCATTTAATGCTCCTTGAAAACAGCAAAATATCTTGATCTATGTAATATTAAAGATAAAAATTATTTTTTATAAAAATAATTATACCCATTATACCCTCCACAATGATTTTTGCCTTTAATATCATATGGATCAAAATGTTTTACTGTTTTCAAGGAGCATTAAATGCTCCTTAACGAGTGCCCTTAGGGCGCTCATTAGCAAAACCCTTTTTTTAATGTTCTTGAATTCCAAATACATTGTGTCGTTGTGTTCCCTCATTGACTGTGTTGTCCATCATATGAAACTTACCTTTAAAATCTCAGCAACTAAGCTAGTTAAAATATTATTCTAGTTACTTTATTGATATTCAATTTGGTCCCCCCACCTTTCTGCATCAATATTAGATACTGGATTTTCACAAACCCCATAATGGTGTTTATTTCCCTGCCAGAGCTCTCACCAAACACCTTTTGAAAACACAGTCTCCACCTCTCCTTTTATCCTGCACATGCATATATTGAGCAAGTGAACAAGTATAAGAAGTATGCATATACGATGCTAAGTTGGTCACATATGATGCACACAAGCAGGGAGGCAACTTTTGACAAAACTACTTGTTTTGCACTAGTTGACATAGAGAGATGAATGTGTAGACGCATCAGTCCATTTATATGCCATGTCTTGCTCTTGGTTCTATCACCTCTCGATATTTGGATTCGTAGCAATAACATGCCCATGTGATGTTGCCCCATCACCTACGTGACATGTGTTAGCATGATTATTGACAAACAAAATATAATAGGATTTTTGTATTTTGAAAAAAAAAAAAAAAAGAGTTGTAGTGTTGTACCATGAATCATAAATATCTTTAGCAGAAAGAATTATATAATTAAAGATAGATTTCTGTATTTAAGGGTGATAGGATAATAAAGACCATTACTTTGTATAAAAGAGCAGTGAACGGCAAATTGAAGGATAAGATTAATTTAACCTTGTACAAAGCCTGAAAGCTGAAATCCCACATTGAGCGACTGTAGAGATCATCCTTGAGTTCCAAGGTTACAATTGGATCCCCTTCAACATTGTCTGAGTCAGCAATAGACCAACTCATGTTCCTTGCAAATCCATGCTGTCAAACAAGAGGATAAACTTCTAATCAACTGATGAGGAAACAACACTTATCTAAAGTTCATCTGTTTAGAGCTCTAAAGATATGTTTCTACAATCACTATTCAAACTATCATAGAAGTCAAAATGTCAGAAATGAACCAGCATTGGATAACCTGGACTCAAGATCCTCGTTCATTGAGCTTCCATTTATTACTAGAATCAGCCATAGAAGGACAAATTAGCTTTCGTTTACCAAAAAAATAAATCATCTAACAGTGTGAGGACTACCCAGATGGTGGCATGATCAGTAAGAAGTCAACAACCAGACCATAGTCAAGGTGTCAAACTGTAAACATGTAGCTTAGTATTGGAAGATGATGATGATGGGAGATTCTGATGCTAGAAGAGGCTTTCATAATTCTTAATTTAGTGCTGAAAAGTAATCTATCCTTGATGATTAGTATTTTTCTTTCTTTTTAACTGGGGCTAATTTACTCAACTCTACCTTCCAGCCTAAAAGAAACTGACTTCATGGAAAAACCGATAAAACCATGAACATGTACATAGAAAAAAAGTGTTGTTGTTATCAAGACAAAAGAAAATAATGTAATACATAATATGCTCTATTAAAAGTCATCACTACAAGCACATGATTGCATGTGCATCAACAACACATACTCATGCACTTGATGCCTCTCTTTTCTCCAACTCATGGTGAATAGTACATACAGAATTGCAGAGTAGATGGGAGAAACAGCTACACAAACTTCTTTTTTTATGATATAGTCAAGCAAGAGTTTTCGCATTTTCCTAAAAGAAAGACAGAGAATGAAGAAGAAGAAAAGGGTGAAAAAAAGAACATATAGTACTGTGGTTATTTTTCTTGGTATTAGAAGGGCATGAAAGACCTGGAGAGCCCCTTTGAGTCCTAGATAGGTGAAAGACAGATCCTTGAAGCATATAGTTGTAACCTTTAACAAGAAATGATTGAGCTTAAGGATTAGTAAGATCTAGTCAAATTGTCCAGAATAGGGTTCTTGGTTATAGTTATGTTTTGGTTGTTCCATGGCTAAGAGTCTATTTAGGTTCTGTTGGCTAGTTTAGGCTATCATTGTCCTCATCATGCACATCTCAAATCCAACAACAGATGTTAATAAGTATAGATTGTTACAAATTGCTTTGTTTGTACAAAATAGGTATATCAGCATTTGGTCCTATAGCTCAACTGGTATTCCAGGCATATGTAAAATATTTTATTTATAAAACCGTACTTTAGGGATGAAGAGCAAAGCCAAGGCCTGGTTATGGGTAACCTTGTAGGCATCATTAAATTGGAAATATTTGCTGACAAGTCACAAGTCACCTAGCAAGACTCTATCAATGTGATATGATTAGTTGTTTTGACAAATGACGACAACTAGAATAGATAGCTTAAGCCATAAAATATAGACAACAGATCATCTAGTTCTTTAATGATACATCTTCAACATTAGTTACGAACATAACTAAACATTCATTTCATGATGCATTCAAAGCTTGTTAAAGGCAAATTACCAGTAAAGCTTGAGTATCTCACTATATTTCTTGGGCTTTTTTTATGTTAATTAATGCATATATGGGTGTTTCATGTCATTATAAAAGCAATATAGCACTATGAGGTAATACAAGGGGCCAGCCAGTTACTAAGGATGTTTTTCTCGACTTCCCCAAGAAAGTGGTAAAGTAGGAGATCAATTTATGCAGCATCCTGCCCCTTCATATGAATATTCTCCATGTTATATCATCTCTCTGTTAAAGCTAAACATTTGCATCCGACTTTAGGATTGTTTAGCCATGAAAAGCAAATTTCCATCAGGCAAATGAACTTGAAAATTGCAGCTTCCATTCTGAGAATTTTAAAAAAATATCAGAGATTGTATATGACTGAATCACATAAAAATTTGGTAGATATTTTAGAACCTAACCCTGGGGAATTACAAAGTATGCTGCAAATCACAAAAACTATAGAACCTAAATCCAATAAACATTTTTGAATTCCTGACATAACCATTCTTTTCAAAACTTTCCAATGCTTCTACACATGCCAATTATGTATGTTCCATATGTCACTAACATGATTGAAATGAAAAAAATAAACAGAATCTTTTCAATACATGCAGCTCTAAGTCAGTTTATGAAAAACTAGAATCAAGTTTAGAAATCTGAACCATACCTGCTGCATAGGACCAGGTCCAAATTGTGGGAAACAATGTGGGATTCCTCCACTGGTTCCAAACAGAAAACATTAGATCTTGCTTTACTCAAGGAGGTACAAACAAAATAAAATTGAATATATTTGTCAAGGAATTGTGACAGCCCATGGTTTGCTGCACCATGAGAATATTTACATTGAAGGTTGTAAGAAAGAAGAGGAAGATCTAAATTAACATGGATGGAGATTGTGAAGAAGGATACCAAGAAACTTGGAATAATATCTGAGGCAGCCACAGATAGGAATACTTGACGAATGAGGACCCATGAAGCTGATGCCAAATAGTTGAGAAATGGCTAGATGCTTGTGATTGTGATTTCAATTAAAGAAAAAAAAAAAAGAATAGTTGAAACCCATTTTGTGTCTTCCAGGTGTTTGCAACAATATGTCCGAACTGCCTACATTATGAATGGAAAAGCTAAATAGTGAAACTTAAGTGCACTTCCTATGAAGCAAAAACATAAGGTAGGGAGTGAACAAATAGTCAAACAAAAAGGAAATAAGCATGCTGAAGCTAAAACAAAAGAACAATAGATAAGCATGCTGAAGATACAACAAAAGAACAATAGATAAGCATGCTGAAGCTGCAACAAAAGAACAAGAAATAAGCATGCTGAAGCGACAATAAAAGAACAAGTTATATGTAACCTGATAGGTTTCCTCCCATCAAATACTGCATCTGGACGAACAAAGAGGAGGTCCCTTCCATTTGAAATCTTCCAAGATGTGACACAGGCTCCAAAGAGATAAATCTCTGCCTCACTGCATATACAAAACAGCCTATCAAGATTAGTGCATAGGGGAGGGGGAAAAGGCACTGGTGTGCAAAATTATTGTGAAATTTTCTATCATTTCACTTTCATATAACTAAATCCATCTCCTCCACTCACTAGCTATCTCACGGGCCATTATCGTCATCAGCATGGTTTTTCTGAAACTACGACACTCCTCCATCCCCATGAAAAAGAGGGGAAAACCTTGAGACCCTTCCACTTGTAAACATGTCTTTTTGCATCACAATGAACATATATGGCTCTCAATTTGTTCGACCACCATCTCAACAAATCATCCATCACTTAATTTCTAATGGCGAACCTTGTAGAACTCCTCAAACACGCTCAATAGACCTAAACTTTGCCAAAATACATCTAAACACAATTCTCCTTTTTATTTTACACTACTTTTATCCAACCATCCAAAATATAGTGGTGCTAACTATTTTTTTTTTCTTGAAGCGATTCCGAAGTCAAACCAGGATATCATGATCACACAACACTCAAAAAACAGTATCTAATAAGATCATACAGCACCATATATCTTCACATAAACAATTCTGCAAGATCCTGTAACCCCTTTGTTCTACAAAAGAGGCAAATTGTTAAATAATGTAAAGCCAAGACATAAAGACATCATCGGAACAACATCAAGAACAGAAAATGAAGGACAAATAACTAGATTGACCTGCCATAATGGGAGCTCAATGAGATCTTGGGAAGCCCACAGTTTCCTTCTGAAAACTGGACACCTGGAGAAAATGTTCTCTGATCCAAGCTCGCCATGGCGGTTCTAAAAGATCTGGACCAAAAGAATCAAAGAAAGAGATCCAAGTCCACTAAAAATTCAACAGAACTCCAGGATCAAGACAAAAAAAAAAAAGGTAGTCGAAATAGATTTAGCTTGATCACCTGCGATGGCGCCGTGAATTGTGATTGGACGGAGTTAGGTTTAGAAAGGAAGAGGAGCGCATGGAAATGCTTGTCGCCATTTCTCACCTGGTTTGAAGAACGTCTCGGTCGCGCGCCGACGGACCGAGGCTTCGTTTATATGGCTATTCCGGTTAAATTTATTCCCGTGAGCGTTTCCAATTAATCTTGTCCGACTGCTGTGCCTAGTGAAAGGTCGTCGGAGTCGCTATTTAGCCACATGGCATACGACACGCACGACTTGTCAGGAGGTTTATCCTGGGATATGCCCCTTGTATGAGCGAGGCGAGGGTGGACGAAGGAAACTATCCAGGATCACCGTCAGAGCATGTTTGGATCGTGATTAAAGAATGGAAATATAAAATTATCAGCCAACCAGCCAAATACTATTTAACCAGATTAAAGTTATTTTAGGAAAAGCGTCAAAATAAATTTAATCATCAAAAACTCTCCTCCTTCACTTCTTTTTTTCAAATTTGCCACAACTTTATCCCGCTTATTATGGAAATACCAATCAAATAACGAGCAAAATTATTTGCCGGTTCGTTGATTAGTCGGATGAATATTAATGATTAAAGTTATTCAATGGATGATGAGCTATTTAGCCTCCAATCACGACCTCAACCTCTAAGTTGAATAGTTTTATTCCAACCAAATAATATTTTCCAGCTATTTCTAAGGATCACAAAAATAATGAAACTCCAACCAAATACAAGTTTAAAGCCTCAGACTACGAGTAACTGATTCTATTTCTCCTCATTTGCACTAAAATTATCAAGTTCAGATAATGCAATACACAAGATTTAAATCAAGAGCATCTAATTGCTGAGCAGATGGGATGAACCCCAGTGCACTCTTGGATAACTTGATATTTGATAATAGCCATCAATGAGCTACAGTTTATACAGGTGCATCAATCCATAGATGCAAGTAGAAAAAACAAATGCACAAGATCACTTCCAACAGGACCTGAGTCCACGGGTTTGGCACCCTTCCTGCAATTGATGCACTGGGTGACTGGAAAGAGATTTTGTATTCAAAAAATGCATGGTGCTCCTCCTGCCATCATTTTCAGATTACATAGGAAAGAAAAGTGTTCTCACTGCCATCAAGAAGAAAAGTGAAAAAAGAAAAATGATGCATGCGATCACTAGAATCATGCATGAAGATCTCTATATGTTGTCAAGATAATAAGAGCAGTTCCTGTAAAACTAAGACAACAAAAATAGTATCTATCTTTTTGAACAGACTTCTTTTTTATTTATTATCAGGGTAGAATTGATTTTAACAAGCCTGATAATATGTTGAAGATGAGTAATGATAACAAATAACATGGCTGCCACGCCTTTTATAGACCCAGATTTCACTTAAAAGTTTGCATTGTACCCTTTCCTAAACATATGAGTTGGTGAAAAATTTATCAATGAAATCATGAAACTTCAAGTTAGTTCAATATATGTTCTGTAATAATTTATCTAGGCTAACATTTGAGGCGAGTAAAAGATAACCAACTCATAATAATAATATATGGTGGTGAAACTGTTAACCTTCACTACTAGAGATTATACTCTTTTATATATGTACTTTCCTAATTTGTGTCACAGACAAACAGACAGCATAATGCCTTCCATGATCAATACATTCTTAGATTTCACGATATTTTCACGATCTTTGTAGCTTGTTTTAATGATCTATAATCATTTACATTTACATGTAGCTTGCCAACTGTCCCAAAAATTTATCCTGAACCTAACAGGTAAGAACAAAACAATGGATAAACGATAATTGTTAACACAAGCAACCATTGATTCTTTGGAGGCCATCTTATTTACACAAAAGACCTCTACAAAAGAGTATCGGAGCAATCTTATATTACATCAAAAGGACAAAAAGTCAGTAAAACCTCATAATCCACAAACCTTCCTGCAACTTTTGCAGGTCAACCTAGAACTGGAAGGAAAGACCAAATCCTCCCGCCGGTTAGCAAGGAGGGAGATTCTTTGGAGGTAAGATGGATTCTTCTGGCCCGTTTCCATTCTCGACAATGAAAGCCATCTAAAGCCCCCAAGTGGTGTGGATGACAGTGCATGAACCAAACACCTGAAATGATAAACAACTCAATTGTGAAAGGAGGTTAACATGGAACAGACCTAAGCTTAAGAGAACACGAGAACTAACAAAGAAGAAAACAATCGTCAATGTACCCAAGTGCCTGTTTATGTCTGTATGCACAGAACTCCTGATCTTTCTCACCTGGATTATTAGCCTAGAATAGAATTGCTGTCCAGCCTCCTGCAGGAACACCAGCAGTGTTCCTTTCTGGTGCATCAATCAAATTACCTGGTCAAAGTTTCCAATCCCCCTCCCTACAACAAAGAAATTGTAACCATGGAGGTTGAAGGGATGAGACAACTATGAGAAGGTCTGTGGCTTGCAACACCAATTCAACTGTTGACTTGTAAGCAGTCCTGCTAAGCCAAGTACCCAAGGATGTGTCATAGTTTGCCGCCAGTGGTACACCGGTATGATTGAATGCAGTCACAGGCTTGTCAGGGAAGTCTCGCCTGAATGCTCCCTTGATGTTGAAGTAATATGCTTGAAGTAGCCCAATTTTAGGCATCACAAAGGTCATGTTGTTTAAGGATGCAGTGAGACAGGTACTATTCAAGCAAGTTGGGCACGATTCCATCCACAGAGACTCTAGAAAAGATGCCTGTCAATATCAAGAGGCACTTTATCAGGAAATTGCAGAGAATTTCTAGGCTCTTGACCTGGTCAGGGAAGTCACCAACAAATTTAGTGTCATTTGGTGCGGGCACTTGAGGAAGAACTGGGACCACAGTGGTTGGGATGCCTTCATGTTGTAAATAGCTGTTGCAGTTTTGTCATCCACAGCAATTGGGACATCCATGAAGGGTGTAGCAGCCATGAAGTATCCATGGGGTTTTTGTCAGACTCAACAAGAACATTTGTGGTTTGACCAGGTGCGATTAGTATGGCATTTGTTGGGGATAAACCCCGCTCCTGCCAAAGTCTAGTTTAATGCTCAGCCCGATGCGACTAGTGGCCGTAGAAGAGATTTTGCAGACGGGCTTCAGCCGAACTGCCAAGCGGCCGAGCTCCTCAAACTCCCAGCGTCAGGACCGAACCCTCCTCGGCCAGGCTTCAAGCGACCGTCCCTCCAGCGGCCGAACTCCTCAAGTGGTCGCCCCCTCGGCCGAACTCCTACATCCGGACCGAGCTTCTCAGCGGCCGGACCTCAGCCGAAGTCCTTCAAACCTGACCGAACTCTCATGCGGCCGAGCTTCATACTCCCAGCGGCCGAACTCCTCAAGCGACCATTCTTTCGGCCGGTCAAGCTCCTTCGGACAACCAGCGCCCGAACTCCTCAGCAGTCGGCAGCGGGTCGAACTACTTAGCTGCCGAACTACTTCTGATTACTCAATCGCCGAGCTTCGGTCAGACTCCTGCAAAAGCTGAACTGTCCCTGCGTCGTTACAGCCAGGCGCCTGCAGGAGCCGAACTCCCCCCAAAGCTTCCTCTCGGGCCGAGCTTCTAAGGAAGCCGGACTCCTTACGGAACCCTCCAGCGATCGGGCTTATACGGAAGTCGGACTCCACGCGGATTTCTCCAACGACCGAGCTTCTAAGGAAGCCGGGCTCCCTACAGACTTCTTCAGTGGACGAGCTTCTCAATGGCCGAACTCCTTATGATGGATTACTGCAGGCGATCTTGCTACGGTTACACGACAATAACAATCGGCATTTATCGGCAATAACGATCGGCATTTATCGACAATAACGATCGGCAATAACGATCGGCATTGATCAACGACAGTTACGACGCCTCATTAACCAAGGCGGTTACAACAAGCTCCCTCTATAAAAGGACCCTCCGAATACACTGAAGGCCAGGTTCTGAAAACCCTTTTCTTCTCCTCTATACTCTATCGAGCACTCCATTCCTGTTGACAGGAACTAACTTGAGCGTCGGAGGGTCTTGCCGGAGCCACCCCCCACCGGATTTCCGAGCGAGACTTTATTTTGCAGGTCCCCGGACGGCAGCCTCTTCGGCCTCAACTCCGGCGACGACAAGTTTCTGCGTCAACAGATTGGCGCTAGAAGGAAGGGCCTGAACCTTCGAGGTTCCCTTGTTCTTAAAGGAGTGCTCGATAGCGATTTCTCTCTCTCTGGAAATCCACCTTCTTCCTCACTAGAGTTCTCTTCCGAAGAGAAAATGCCTTGAGAGCTTCGACACGGCGATCGGACAGCCTGCACGCCAGATCTATCTGTTCCTGTCTCAGCCCCAATAGCCCAGTTTCCACACGAAGCCATCGCAGACGTGGGGCAGTTCAACCTGCTGGTCAGGTCTGTGGCCCCGCCGAGATGACGCTGGCCGAGCGGCAACATCCAACGGGGACTTTGCCAGCAAACTCGCCATGAGGATGCGAGGAACCGGCCATAAGGAAAAGCATTTGGGCATACCAATCGCCTCTTAGGAAGGAGAAATGGAGAGCAGAAGTTCTTCCGCAGAAAATTTCACAAAAAGGGAAACTGGAATGAAGTTCGGCGGAAGAAGAAGCCGAACTTCTCCCTCGAAGGAATCATCGAAGCTCGAATGAAGTTTCGAAGCGGAAGAAGAAGCCGAACTCCCCCTCTCGAAAGCTCGAATCAACGAAGTTCGGCGGAAAGCAAGGCCGAACTTTTCTCAGAAGCTCATCATTGGAAATGAAGTTCGGCTTAAGTGAGGCCGAACTTTCCTTCGAAGCTCACCATCAAGTTAAGCGTAAGCGAAGGGCGGAACGAAGTTCTCCCGCGGAATGAAGTTCGGCACAAGTGAGGCCGAACTCCGCTGTTCATCCGAATGAAGTTCGGCGGAAGCAAGGCCGAACTTTTCTCAGAAGCTCATCATTGGAATGAAGTTCGGCTTAAGTGAGGCCGAACTTCCCTTCGAAGCTCACCATCAAGTTAAGCGTAAGCGAGGGCGGAACAAAGTTCTCCCGCGGAATGAAGTTCGGCACAAGTGAGGCCGAACTCCGCTGTTCATCCGAATGAAGTTCGGCGGAAGCAAGGCCGAACTTTCCTCAGAAGCTCATCATTGGAATGAAGTTCGGCGCAAGTGAGGCCGAACTCCCCTTCGAAGCTCACCATAAAGTTCGGCGCAAACGGGCGGAACAAAGTTCTCCCGCGGAATGAAGTTCGGCATTTCACAGGAGGTTAGATGAAGTTCGGTTGCGCTCACGACCGCCCCAGGACAAGCGAGGACTCCCTGACTCCAAAGAAGCTCCAACAAAGGGCATGAAGTTCTCCCGCAGGTTTCACAAAAAGACGGAACGAAGTTCGGCAGCGTCCATGACCACCCCATCTCAAGTGAGGCCGAACTTCACCTCGAGCTCGCCACCAAGGAAGCCCCGACGGAAGGGCGCGAAGAAGCCCTCCTCCCGAAAGGTTCCGCAACTACGCCCCGCTACTCCAACTCGAATTCTCAGCGAAGTTAAGAGCCAGCCGCCAAGACCTGAAGCACTATGGCCTCCCAAAATGTGCGCGATCTAAGCAAGTAATGCCCCTAGCATCGCGACCACGGCCACGACACTGAGGAATACATTCAGCTCCAAGACAAGATTGAAGAGCTCGGCGGGGTAAATTCCTTCAACGCCAGCCTGAAGCAGGAGAAGACCGGCTAAGAGCACTACCGTAACTAGAAACTACAAGGTCGGCCACCTCACGGCATCATCAACGTTACCCCAGAGGAGGGGCTAGATACATCAGCGATTCGTCACCTCCCAGCGTCAAAACCAATGAGAAGCACGCTCCAAATGAAAGAGGCCAGCATGAGATAGAGGAGGTCGTCTGGACGGGACTTACTGCCCGAGGGAACTCAGAGGAAGAACGCCCCGACGACCCTGAAATGGGGATGTGCTGCCCGTAATTTTCCTTCGGTAACATTCTTCCCTTCCGATAATATTGTTTCTGGATGCAAAAACTGTACGATGACAGCGAAGGAGCAGCCAATAGCCCGTTAGGAACAGGAGGAAGACCTCGTCCTAACGCGAGCAAAGTCGAAGGCCTCGTTCACCTTAGACGAGACGGGGGGAGAGGCTCGGACGACGGTCCGCATGATGTGCCCCCACAGCCCGTTAGGAACAGGAGGAAGACCTCGTCCTAACGCGAGCAAAGTCGAAGGCCTCGTTCACCTTAGACGAGATGGGGGGAGAGGCTCGGACGACGGTCCGCATGTGCCCCCACAGCCCGTTAGGAACAGGAGGAAGACCTCGTCCTAACGCGAGCAAAGTCGAAGGCCTCGTTCACCTTAGACGAGATGGGGGGAGAGGCTCGGACGACGGTCCGCATGTGCCCCCACAGCCCGTTAGGAACAGGAGGAAGACCTCGTCCTAACGCGAGCAAAGTCGAAGGCCTCGTTCACCTTAGACGAGACGGGGGGAGAGGCTCGGACGACGGTCCGCATGTGCCCCCACAGCCCGTTAGGAACAGGAGGAAGACCTCGTCCTAACGCGAGCAAAGTCGAAGGCCTCGTTCACCTTAGACGAGATGGGGGGAGAGGCTCGGACGACGGTCCGCATGTGCCCCCACAGCCCGTTAGGAACAGGAGGAAGACCTCGTCCTAACGCGAGCAAAGTCGAAGGCCTCGTTCACCTTAGACGAGATGGGGGGAGAGGCTCGGACGACGGTCCGCATGTGCCCCCACAGCCCGTTAGGAACAGGAGGAAGACCTCGTCCTAACGCGAGCAAAGTCGAAGGCCTCGTTCACCTTAGACGAGATGGGGGGAGAAGCTCGGACGACGGTCCGCATGTGCCCCCACAACCCATTAGGAACAAGAGGAAGACCTCGTCAACCTCGGCCAGAGGAGATAAGATCTCCTCCGAACAACCCTATCAACTTCGGTTAAATAAGGTCAGAACACCGACTTCGACCTCGGCGAGAGATAGGATTTTTTCTAAGTGACCGAATCAACCTCGGCTAAAGAGCCTCAACTTCGGCATCAACTTTAGCCAGAGATGAAATATCCGTCGAACTTCGACATGGATCGATACGAGGCCCGGAAGAAAACTTCGGCAGTCGCCTTGACTACACTCCCTTCCTTCAAGTTTCGAACTCGGGAGTGGGGGGGCTAGTGTTGGGGATAAACCCCGCTCCTGCCAAAGTCTAGTTCGATGCTCAGCCCGATGCGACTAGTGGCCGCAGAAGAGATTCCGCGGACGGGCTTCAGCCGAACTGCCAAGCGGCCGAGCTCCTCAAACTCCCAGCGTCAGGACCGAACCCTCCTCGGTCGGGCTTCAAGCGACCGTCCCTCCAGCGGCCGAACTCCTCAAGTGGTCGCCCCCTCGACCGAACTCCTCAAGTGGTCGCCCCCTCGGCCGAACTCCTACATCCGACCGAGCTTCTCAGCGGCCGGACCTCAGCTGAAGTCCTTCAAACTGACCGAACTCTCATGCGGCCGAGCTTCATACTCCCAACGACCGAACTCCTCAAGCGACCATTCTTTCATCGGCAGCGGGTCGAACTACTTAGCTGCCGAATTACTTCTGATTACTCAATCGCCGAGCTTCGGTCAGACTCCTGCAAAAGCTGAACTGTCCCTGCGTCGTTACAGCCAGGCGCCTGCAGAAGCCGAACTCCCCCCAAAGCTTCCTCTCGGACCGAGATTTTAAAGGAAGTTGGACTCCTTACGGAACCCTCCAGCGATCGGGCTTATACGGAAGTCGGACTCCACGTGGATTTCTCCAACGATCGAGCTTCTAAGGAAGCCGGGCTCCCTACAGACTTCTTCAGTGGACGAGCTTCTCAATGGCCGAACTCCTTATGATGGATTACTGCAGGCGATCTTGCTACGGTTACACGACAATAACAATCGGCATTTATCGGCAATAACGATCGGCATTGATCACGACAGTTACGACGCTCATTAACCAAGGCGGTTACAACAAGCTCCCTCTATAAAAGGACCCTCCGAATTCACTGAGGCCAGGTTCTGAAAACCCTTTTCTTCTCCATATTCTGTCGAGCACTCCATTCCTGTTGACAGGAACTAACTTGAGCGTCGGAGGGTCTTGCCGGAGCCACCCCCACCGGTCCGAGCGAGACTTTGTTTTGCAGGTCCCCGGCGGCAGCCTCTTCGGCCTCAACTCCGGCGACGACAAGTTTCTGCGTCAACAGCATTGGTGGTCAAAGGCTTGTAACAGACTGCATCAATCTCGACCACTGTCATGTTGTGACAAGCGATAGCAAAGAAGAGCTCATCATGGAGGCAGCATTCTTGATTCATAGGAGTTAGGTCTTACCCCATTCAACTTCCATTGCAAATGTATCTGAAACAAAAGAAGACTAGTAAGATGTTAATTTTTCATCATGGAATTTGATTCATGGTGCAAACATAAGTCAGTGAAACATTCTCTTGAATGCTTTGGGTAGATCTTATCCTGCTTAAGCTCTTTATACCTTTCTAGAAACAACTTGTCTAAGAAACACATCCATGCAAAGTATGTTGAAAGAAGAGGTTAACATGAAGCTAGATAACCAAATGTATGTGCAAAGTCATTAAGGAGGAACTTAAGCCACATAATCTTACATTTCTCTGAGCAAGGAAAGAGAGGTCCTGGTTTCCCATTAATTGTATGGGCATCAGACATGTTTGGTAGCAATTCAAGCATATTGCATCTCAACCTCTTCAACATCCACATTCCACAATTCCCCTACAATGCCAAGAACCAAAATCACAATTGGCTCAATCTGTAAAAGAGCACGAAAGTCTTCTGTTCTTCACTAGACCACAATTATTAGTCTGCACTTACCTAAGAAAAGCTTAGTTTCTCCATGAGGTTGTGGGAATGGTAAGGAACTCTGTCCTTTGGCATGACCACAGTTGCACCATACATGATGGCTCATAACCACAATATAGAGCATGCCACCACAATGTTCATATCTGGCCTGTAAGTTTTAAGTCATAGGTGTAGATGTTGCCACCTTGGATCAGGCAGAGAGTTATGTAGACCAGCCGATCAGCCCAACCATTTCAGAACTGCTTCAATACATGCCTACATTAACACCATGATCACCTTTTAACAATTGCTATCATGATAATGAGGCATCAAACAATTGATCTAAGAGATTTAACCAGTGGATGGAGATATTATATTCCACAGTTTGTAACATGGATGATGACTCTACCTCCCTCTCTGGCATAAACACTTTGCCCAGGGAACCCTCCATTAAGAGTAACAATTGGCAGAGTCTGCTCATATTCTTCCCTACAATCAGATTCCCAAAGAGAATATGATTCATAATAAAGAAGAAAATGCATAATTTGAAAGCAATTACTGCTAGAACTTAAAATATACTCACATCAAACTGATCCTTCTTCATGGAAGCTTCAGCTGCAAATGAAATGAAAGCGAGAAAACCAACAAGAAAGAGAGGTGATCCATAGAAGGAAGAGGTCACCTTTTTGTCAAAGAAGATATAAGTGAATGCTGGTGAGGGAAGGGTACCTGGTTTTATGGGTGTAAAGGACTTGAGGTAACATCAGTTTGTTAAGGGAGAAACATGTTGGTGAACCTAGTTTAGGTGAGGATATCCAGGGTTGCATACTGATGCTTGGAAGCATATAGTGATGGAGACCTTCAAGGAGAAAAAAGGAAGGAAGCCAGAGAAGTATACGAGTTAAAATAAATAAATAAATAAAGAAAGGTTAAAGCCTTGAGAGTTGAGAGTACGTTAGGCCAAAGCCCCAAATGAGCTTGATATTTATCGTTAAGATAAGGGAATGGTAAATGTTTCGATTTTTGTTTTAAGAGGAAGAGAGGCGTGTGGTGGAGAATACAGATGTACTTTTGGAGGCAACATTGGCTTACTGCAAAGAAAAGAAGAGTTTCAGTAGGTGATGAGTCACCATAATAGATTATTTATGTCATCGTTTCTCAAGGTCAGAAATTTGTAGGAATATGAGGAAGCCATCTAAGGGAGGAAAGGATTCATTTATCTAACAAGCAAGGGAAACTTCAATACTAGTAGCTAAATGTATATAATTAATGCTCTAATTGTTTATTTTTAACATGAATACCGATCATGATCTGATCTTGAACTCGATTTCAACTTCAATCTCTACTATAATTATAAATTCAAGATCCATGTCAACCTTTTTTTTCTAAATAAAACATTTTAAGTTGACTTAAGCCAAGTTTTCCATATGAAACTTTTGATCATTTATTCAAGCCTCACCTCAAGCTAGTGCCACTAAGATAATCTTTTTATCTTTTAACTTACCTCAATCTTATCTCAGTTTCTTTTTGAGAAAGCAATCTCATCGCAATTTCAATTTCAATTCTGTTCTTGATCCAAGGCTTGAGATAATAGATCAGGTGCAAGTTAAGCCACCTCTCAATTTGAGTTCAATCATGCTTGATTGTTAGTAGGAGATGATTAAACCATAGACAAGATTTGTGTTTCTTTTAATATGCGAAGTCACATCTTAAAAGTGGGAAGATATGTGCAAGTAAATTTAATGAGATACTATAATTATGTGTAATAAAATGCCTTGAAATGCAAGACCTGCTTGACTTTGACCAAAACAAAAAAAAAGAAGGCTTTTCTCAATGGTGGGTGCAACTGAATCTTTAGTGTTGAAACCAAATACCATGCAGTGCATTAAATGGACATCCTGTCTTGCCTACTTAGACAAAGAGGTAGCAAATATCTAACAAATACAGCTCATACGTTGCCAGTTTTAAGATTGCTTAAGAAGATATCATGATTATAAGGCCATACTCACTTCAAAACAGAAAGCAAGAAACAGATTAAAAGTTTTGAACATCGACTGAACACCTCAACAAACTAACAAACTGAAGAAACCTAGACTCTGAGATAAGAAAAGCAAAACCATACCCCAGTTTTATCCAAATACTCAATGCCCTAACTTTTCTATTCTTGAAACTTGTATCTCTCACTTGTTTATTTCAACTTCTTTTCTTCATCCACACTTCCTAGGATATTAGAGACAATAGCTTTCTTTCTTTGATGGCTTTTTTTACAGCTATTTTGAGTGAAACTTTTTCTCAATATCGTACAACACAAAACTACTTACTTTTATTCAAGAAATCAAGGGAGGAGATATGCCATCCCGAAATTCTACCATTTATTCTGATTCCATCTCATGTTGTTATTAAGAGCGTCTCCAAAGGATCAGCCAGCACATTAGCCACTCACAGTTACCTTCCTTTCAACCCTTTTTTGTAAAATAATGATATCATGCTTCTTATAAGAGGAATAAATATTCAGTCTTTATTATTCCAAACAATAATGACCTCTCCTAGATATATTACATCATAACTTACTAGTTTTTAAAGAAATTTCAGCGACACCTTCAGCATAGATCTTCAAATAAAAGTGTCATATCGATAATCTGGGTAATAAAAATTAAAAGCCTCCAGTTTTAGAACAATACTGAATTATAAATTACTTATTTGAGAAGATTTAATGCCACTCACCACCGGTATTTCTCATATATTGCTATTTAGAAACCATTTGATTAATTTATTAATCATCCGGACTAGACTAGCAAAAGTGCGTAAAGGCCTTAGGGTTTTAGGCTTCTTAGCGAGTCCATCTCTTTTCACCACACATCCACCTCAAAGATCACCATTTTCTAGATTCAACTTATGCTCCTCCAATCCCTTTATGGACAATATTTCGAAAATAATTCCATCTTTAGTACATCATTGCCCGGTTACTTCTTCAGAAAAGAAGCCCCAAAATCACAAAGAAGAAGCATCAAAAATCGAAAATTCTATAATCCAAGAAAGAAGATTAACCTGTAACAATCTCATATCAAGAAATCGAAGAAGAAGAGAGAAGTTGACCTGCCATGATGGGAGTTCGGAAAAACGTAAGAAGTCCGCCATTGCCTTCGGAAAACCGGAACCCTTGAGCATCAATTCTCTCTTCTAAGCTTGCAATGGCAGTTCCAGTGCGCTTGCACCGAAAGAACTATCGTAGGTTTTCGAAATCGACCTAAACTCCACCGGAATCTTGGATCTAAGCAGACGGAATATCTTCACATCGCACAATTTCGTTACCTGAAATCGGCAGCAGTGGGAATTGGGACTGGATGAAGTTAGGGTAAGGAAAGAAGAGGCGGGCCAACGGAAATTCTCGTCGCCATTATTTGCCTGATTTGGAGAAATTCCTAGGCGCCAACCGCCAACATTCGTTTAGTAATATACCGGTCACGTGCAATGCACGTGTGACTGCGGAACGTCCGCGAGCGACAAGCGGGCGTTATCCTGTTCCAGCAATATAAACTAGGGAGTATCATATCAGCAGTTGTCCCCTTGCCAATCTAACGGAAGATATAGGTACAAACAAGTCAAGCCGAGACCGCCCAACAAGCTCAGGCAAGAAAAGGTTAATCCTGCTACAACTTGATAGGGTACGTTATGAACGAGCTTGTTGTCCTTTACTTTTTTTTTTTTTTTTAAAGTGATGAACGGACATGTTATCGAACCTGACCAAGTCTTTATTTAACTTTGCAAATTTAAAGTGTTTCAAGATCAATTTTTTTTTTTTTAATGTACCAATCTATGAACAGAACCTGAATGAGCCATTACCAGATCAAGCTGAGGTGTTTGTGAATTCTTAGTACTTATTTTTCACTCCAAAGACAAATGCATATGTTATCTTGTAAATTTAAATATCTAAGAACTTTGTTCGGGCAATTGCAGAGGAAAAATTCCCATTAACATTCAAGGATAATAAGCAGTTGAAAGAACTGGCTAACTCTTCTAGAATCTTCTTCCAATGAAACCCTTACAGAAAATTTCACAAAGGAAAAACAAAAAAAAAAAACAAAACAATTGTGCTAGGTTTGAACTAGTACGTGTAAAAGATAATCGTCCAAGCCACACTTTGGATCTTTGAACTACATCACCTTATTTATCCATCTCTCGACTTTCATAAAAAGAATACCAATAAAAAATGAGGAAAATAATGCCTCATCAGTTATCCGATATTTTTGGGGAAAAGAGTTATTTACATTATAAGAGGCACAGAATTAGCATAGCTGCAATGTCGTATGATCAAATTAAAAGAAAAAAAAACCATTAATTGAATTTCTCAACTAATTGTCGCCTTCAGATTTTTCAAAAATCTGCCGCCAATTGCATATGGATAAGAAATTGTTAATCGGGGTCCTACAAATAATTACTCGGAGCCTTATACACGAGATCACGAAAATTGTTGGTTAACATTAGCAGCGCTAGTGTCAGAAAATGCAGTATAATAAGCACTTCTGGGAATTTGCTAATTCTTCTACAACCTTTTTCCAATAAATTAAAATCCCTAAAAAATATATAAAAAAAACCGTGATAGGAATAAGTACGTATAAAAGTTAAGCCGTCCAACCCACACATATGGATCATCAAAGTAATGAACGGTATTCATTTTTCCGTCTCTCGCCTTTCATGAACCGAATCCAAATGAAAAAATGAACAATTTACTGCCCGATCCATTTTTTTTTTTTTTCTCCTAGCGCTGTTTATACTATCTTTTAGAGCACAAGAGATCGATATTTTACACCATTAGCATAATTACAATGTCATATAAACAAACCAATGGAAAAACCAATAATGGAATTTGGACGGTTGGATAACAATCTTCTGCGTATCAACTTCGTGCTTCTGCAACGAACTGCGTAGGAATAACGGATTGCTTATTGTAGTAGTGCAAATAATTACTTGGAGCCTTAAAGTCAGGAACAAAAGAATACATAAAACTCGTTGGTTAACATTAGCAACCCTTGTTTCTTCGGCAGGGCACCTTATTCACACAAAAAGGCATCTTGTACGGAGCCTCGGGACAAGCTCAAATGGATGATGAGTGATTCTAGAAAACTCATCGTAAACAAACCTCCTGCAACTTTTGCAGGACATCGAGACCGCAGGTAAACATTTTATCCTGCATCTGTCTAGCATGGCGGCAGATCCTTCGGAGGAGGCAAGATGGATTCTTCCGGTCCATTTCCATTCTCCACAACAAATGCCATCTTAAGCCCCCAGGTTGTATGCAGCTCTAGGTGACAGTGCATGAACCAAACACCTGAAAAGATGAGCTATCCATGTATGAGTCCACTTCACGCATCATGGACATAAACCGGATTAAGAGATCATTAATTAGAGCTGATGGTGAAATAAAAAGATACTTGTAATTTCATTGGTAAATTACCTGGATTATCAGCTCTAAACCGGATTGCGGTCCAACCTCCTGTAGGAACACCAACGGTGTTCCTTTCTGGTGGATCAACCAAGTTAAACTCTGCCGGGTCTTTCATTGGGTCGAAGTTTCCGATCCCCCTCCCGACGACAAAGAAGTTGTAACCATGGAGGTGGAAGGGATGAGACTCGGCTGCAAGGAGATTGGTGTCCTGCAACACCAATTCAACTGTTGAGTTGTAAGGAATCCTACTAAGGCTGGTGCCCAAGGATGTTCCAAGGTTTGCTGTGAGGGGTGCACCGGTATAATTGAATGTGTTCACGGGCTTGTCGGGGAAATCTAGCCTGAACACTCCCTTGATGTTGGAGTAATGTGCTTGGAGTAGCCCAATTTTGGGCATCACAAATGTGATGTTGTTCAAGGATGCGGTGAGCCGGGTTCCATTCAAGCAAGTTGGGCATGGGTCGACCCCCAGACTGACCGTATAGAAAAGATGCCTGTCGATGTTAAGAGGCACTTGAGCAGGAAATTGGGGAGAATTTAGACTCCTGAGCTTGTCGAGGAAATCATCGACAAATTTGGTGTCATTTGGTGCGGGCAGTTGTGGAAGAATTGGGATCGCGGTGGTTGGGACGCCTTTGTATTGTAGTATAGCTGTTGCAGTCTTGTTATCTACAGCAATTGGAGCATCCATGAAGGGTCTAGCAGCCATGAAGTATGTACCGGGGGTTTTGTCAGCCTTAACGAGAACATTGGTGGTTTGGCCGGGTGCGATTAGTATGGCATTGGTGGTGAAAGGTTTGCAATAGACTGCATCAATCTCGACCACCGTCATGTTGTGACCAGCAATTGCAAAGAAGACCTCGTCATTGAGAGCAGCGTTGACAATTCGAAGGAGGTAGGTCTTACCCCATTCAACTTCCATTGCAAATGTATCTGAAACGAGAACAGGAAGAATAAATGAAATGCTATCGACATCTCCCGATCAAATTTGCTCCATGATTCTGTTATGTGATTTAATCTTCTATGGAAAAACCAACTCTATACAATGTGTCATCAAACCATTCTTGCTACGTTTTGAATGATATCTTTATCCTACCCTTTGTACCTTTCACCAGAGCATTAATATAGTTTGTCATTCAAACAAGAGAGAAATATGAAGACCAAGGATATCGAGCGCATGATCTTACATTTCTCTGAGCATGGGAAGAGGGGTCCTGGCTTTCCATTGATGGTATGTGCATCCGAGATGTTTGGTGGCAACCCAAGCATATTGCCTTGCTTCTCAACCTCTTCAACATCTGCATGCCACCATTCTCCTATACACCAATATCAAAATTAGCTCCTTACATAAAAGTAGAACAAAAGTGCTCACCAGCCACGCTGCAATCCCTAGCTGTAGTCACCTAAAACCAGTTCGGTCTCTGCTTGAGGTTGTGGGAATGGGTATGGAACTCCTTCCTTTGGCATGATCACAATTGAACCATAGACGGTGGCCCGCAACCACAAGATATGGGCATGCCACCACAATGTTCCTCTCTGTCCGGTAACATTGAAATCGTAGGTGTAACTTCTACCACTCTGGATGGGGCATTGAGTAATGTATGCTGGACCATCAGCCCATCCATTTCGGAATTGCTTCAATCCATGCCTACATCCAAAAAAAACCCAAGTTAACCTTTTACTCAGAGTATGAGGTATTTATTGATCCAAATGACACAACCAGTGGATGGAGATGTTATATTGTGCATGGTTTGTAACGTTGATGATGACTCTATCCCCTTCTCGGGCATAGACGGTTGGCCCAGGGAACCTCCCATTAACCGTAACAATTGGCTTAGTATGGCAGAGTCTGCTCACATTCTTCACTACAACCTGAGGCACAAAGAGAATAAGGGAGCAAGAAGCAGAAATTTTGAGAGAGTTTACCGCTGTAACTTCCCTCTCTCTCTCTTTTTTTTTCATGGTGTTTACTGCTATAACTAAGAAGGTACTCACATCAAACTGATACTTCTTTATGGCAGCCTCGGCAGGCAGTGAGCCAAAAGAAAGAAACACTGCAAGAAAGAGAAAGGATGCATAGAAGGAGAAGGCCATATTTTTTGATAAAAGATGAGTACATCTGAATGTTGGTGAGAAATGGGGTTGATTGGTTCTCATATATAAGGGACTCAAGGCACCATCCGTTTGTTAAGAGAGAAGATTGTTGGTGAGCCAAATTTTGGTAAAGAAATCCACTGGGTTGTATGGTGATGCTTGGAAGCAAGCGATGATGGAGACCACGAAGGAGGGAAGTGGTAGGAGGTCAAGGAAGTATGGGGCTAAAAACTATATGCTAATAGGTTTAAGAGTTATCATAGTCCAAGAACTCAACGGAACTGGAACTAGCGTTAAGACAAAGGAATGGAGAATACGGATTTTGAAGTTTTCTTTTCTTTTTCTTTTTTTTTTTCCTGGTCCAAGGGAGGTGTGAACCACCCAAATTTATTAGAACGAAGGACTGGAAGGAGTACAGAGTGGAAGGTAAAGCTAAAGAAATAAGAAGATGAGATGTAGCAGCTGTTCAGAGCAGACAATATAAAAACAAAGCAGGGAGAAAAAAACTATACAGATTTGGTGTGAACCACCCAAATTTTTTTTTTTTTTGGAGGTACCATTTGAGTTACTTCGAAGAGCAGCTCAGATTGTTTTAGTTTATTTGATATCGTAGTTGAGGTGTCACCGAAGTAGATTTCTTTATTTTTATTACAATTTTGTGGTCTGAAAAATTTATATGGATATGAGAAAGGCTTCCACGAGAGGGAAGTATGCATATATCTGATGAGTGGGTTAATTAATTCCGTAATCATTTTAATTCAAATCTTAATCTTGTCCTCATAATGATCTTGTTTGTAATCTCGATCTCCATCATAATCCAAATTTCAGTCTCATTTCCAATCCCTATCTCAATGCAATTTGACCTTTATCCAATTATCTGTACTCACTTCATTGCCCACGCGATCTAATCCCACTTAGATGTGGGCATTACCTTGAACTTCATGTCAGCTCCCATTTACCTCAGTCCTGATCTCAATTTCAATGCCAGTGTTATTCTCAGATCCTGGAAGTGGAACGAATGGTCGAAGAGAATATTCGGCTACTTCTAAATTTCACTTCCAACCATACTTGATTGTTAAAATAGAATGTTAGAAAACCCACGAACAGGGCAAGTTTCTGTCTTTCTGACAATGGTTTTGATTTCTTTTGTAATTCACATCCAAAAAGTTGGAGGCCATATGCAAGTGGAGTTTGTGAGCGGACGTTGGTTGGTGGACTTCGGCATATATCGATTTCAGAGGAGTTCAGACTCCTGAAGGGGATACATCTGGTGGGATTATCCGGGAGCAATCAACTGGAGAAATCCGACTGAAAAAGAAGTTCGGCCGAAGGAGGAGCTCGGAAGGAGTTCGACTTCCGTAGGCATCCGACTGGAGGGGTGCGGAGGGAGTTCAGCTCTCGTGGGAGTCCGACTAGAATGCGACCATCGAGGAGTTCGGCAGGCTGAAGAAGTTCAGCAAAGATCAGGCCGGCTGAAAGAGTTCTGCATAGTTCGGCCGGCTGAAGGAGTTCGGTAGGGACCAGACAGATTGAAGGAGTTCGGTCGGATGAACGAGTTCGACTAAAACTCGTCCGCTGAAGTTCTTCCGTGGCTACCGATTGCATTAGGCTAAGCATCGAACTGGATTTCGATAGGAGAGAGATTTATCCCCAACAAAATAAAATACTAACTTCTTACAGTACACAGTGTACCATGACGAGAGTCCCTTGCTCCCCTCATTTATTCTTAAAAAAAAGAAAGAAAGAAGAGAAACAAAAGGAGGGGGAAAAACAACAAAAAAACGTAGCTGTTTGATCGGTGCCTTCCAACTTTCCATTTGTTTTTGCAACTTGCGTCTCTTCTTTGTTCATCTCGACTTTTTATCTTCTAATTCCCGTGCACTTCTTAGGATGTTTTCATTCAGTCTTTCGCTTAGATGCTTTCTGTCACAGTATTCTTTGTCCCCTAATGAAAAGCCAAATCTTTTTCTAATATGAAGTACACTATTAGCAGCCATTTGCTAATCTTTTCTTTAAAAAGTAGGCTCCGCTAGGCGCTTTTTTGTTTGAGCGATGGTAAATCATAAATCATACACCCAAAAGAGCACAACATATATCATTTAATCCAGAAATTGCCCATCCTTACTACCACCTTTCCTTAGGACGAGGGCTGCAAATGAACAAAATTGTTCAGCTCAATGGTAGGCCCTCGAGTGTTTTTTGGTGATATGAAAAGGTTGAAGTGTGATTACTTGATTATGAAGCTCATTAACAAATGATGCAAGATAGGCGGCTTAGTGTCAGGCTTGGCTCCTTTTTACCCTTGAGAGCAATGATTTGTTTCATCAATCTTTTGTACAACCGAAGAAAAATATTTTGACCGTACACGCGTTAGGTTGGAGCAGAGAGAGGCATGATGTATGCTGATTCTTTCAGCCATTCTAAATTAGCAAGCGACGCTTTGCAGCCCAAATTGGAGTCAGGACCATGCATACTTATTTTTGATAGAAAATGGGAGGGAGATCCACCCGATTCATTGGAAGAAGGATGTTATGTACAGTGTTACAGCATACAGGATTACAAGACACTTATTGCAGATATTTGTGATCATGCCTAAAATCCCATATAAAACGCCTGAATAGGTGACATGTAACGAGGGAAAAGATCATGTAATAAAGACTAAAGAGTAGAGTGTTTCCATTTCTTTCTTAATTTCTACGGTGACTGTCAACGTGTCCATTCATGCCCTGTTTGAGAGATGTAAGAGCTCTGTCAATTTCAAACTTCATTTGGCGATCACAGCATGAAGTCAGTTCAGCAAGCATGGTGAGCAGGATAGAGTAGGAGGAAAGCTTCAAAGTTGAATATTCTTCTATCTTTCCTTCCATAGCATCCAACCATCATGTCCCATATTTGAGGGCTGATGCTGCTAGGGATTATTTGTGTATGATCATCCCAAAATTAGGAGATGGAAGTGAAAGTTATTCGTACCTAAAGTTTGCTTGCAATATGCTGCCAAATTACCTTAGAGTAATCACATAAAACTGTTAGATGATCAACAGGTTCTTCATGGTTTGCGCATAATAAATAGCTAAAGGGAGCTTGCATGTGGCGTTTCCTCAAATTTTTTGCAATGAGGACTCTATCTTGAATGAGAAACCAATTAGAAACTTTAACTTTGGTTGGGGTAGATATTGACCATAATTTTCTAGCAGGTTGAAATAACACTCCTCCATAAGTTGAGTATAGAGATTTTTGATCGAGAAACTTCCTTTAGAATCCCATTTCCAAGTTAGTGAATCTTGTCCTCGTTGAGGTGCAGCACTTTGAAGAAGATGCTTAAGCTGATCATATCCGAGTTGACCAAAGCCATTTAGAGGGGCTCTTAACATTGTCATTAGATCATTCCTATTGAAAAATTCTGCTACCTAGCTGTCAGGTGATGTGGATAGGAGGAACAAATCCGGAAACTCTTCTTTGAGATTGGAATTACCAATCCAGTGATCCTTCCAAAAGGAGATTAAATTTCCTTCGCCCGCTTGAAAGAAACAACTTTGAAAGAATATGTTTTGTACCTTAAGAATGCTATTCCAAACTGGTGATGCATGGGTCACATTGCGTGGTTCCTTGATGTTTAGGGGGCTGTTTCAATGGTGTAGCTTCAATACAAGTTTGCTCCAGATTTTTGATTGGTCTTGGAAGAGGCACCACCATCTTGGAAGAGGACCATGCATGTTTTGCACTACATATATCTGTACATCTCTTAATGGCCACCACATCATTCGATCATGGAGATCGACATCCATCAAATACTCAAAGATGATGCACCTTATATGACATGCAATGAGACATGACCCATCATGCTATGTTCAATAGCCATCAATCTCTATGATTGGGTTAACATAGCGGTTATCAAAGAGTGTACAGTTTTTTATGGTGCAAAACATGTACCATAAAGAATCTAAACTCCTAAATTGTTGATAAGTCGTGCACTTCAAAAACATCGATCTTTTGCATACTGAAAAAAAGAAAATAAAAGAAAAGAAAAAGAAGAAAAAGACAAGAAATTGTTGAGATCTATCGTCCAATCAAAACCAACCATCCAAACGTTCCTAATGTACCAGATATACAGTCAACTTATACAATCAACACAACTCTGCCGCATGCTAGCAGAGAATTTGCACGCTTGCAGACACCAGCTCAATTACTCTGTAGGTGAGGTCCGGAACTAGTAAATTAACATTGCAGGAAAAGAGAGATGGCACAAGTAAATATACATACGCATTCCTTTCAGTCATTTGAACAAACAATCACCACTTTATGCAATAAAATAATCGAAGTTTAAATGAATGATGATATTTACAAGATCGTATCGAGTAGCTTCTGCTGTAGCTATCCGCTACCATTTGAAGATCTCACAATTAGAGCAGAAAAATTTCTGTAGTGGGTCGGACGAGGCCTGAGCCAATCCCCGCCGTCGATCCAAGACTTCGTTACGAACTTAGAAGCTTCACGCACCGAAAGCTGTCGAGACCATCCAACTCTACCCGAGAGGTCCGAGCCAGGACCATAGCAGCTGTACTGCCCGTAGAACGCCGTCCTGGAATCATAAGAAAATATCCGCCCCAGCAAACACACCCATTAGAAAAATGAAAAAACACGCAAAAAAAAAAAAAAAAGGCTCACCTTTTGCAACCATGGTATTTGGCCGTTATGGCCTGAAGTTATTAATATCCAAAGTTTAAAATTGTTGAAAGCATGTCTAAAAAACATGTCCGAAGCAATAAATCCTACACCCAGTAGAAATGTACATCGGATCGAGTTGCTTTGAAGGTAAACCAAAATCGAACTAATTTAATTTGGTTTAATTCTATAAAAGGTTAATTGTTTTGATTTGGTTTGATTTATCTGATTGATACACTATTTTATATTAAAAAAAATTATATATATATATAGAAAGATTTGAATCCATTTTCTAAAAATTCAAGCCGAAGCTGAATTGAATTTTTTTTAAAAAAAAATGTAAACCAAAGTAAAAGGACCGATATTTCACATTGGATTTGCAATTCGTCCAGTTTTTTGCACAACCCTCAACCATAGAACTATAGATGATGCATCCAATCATGGTAGTTCATGCATATATTACGGCTAAGCTAAGTGAATGATTAGCGGGTAGATTCTGAGTACCGTTGTGATGGAATTAAAGTTCTTATTGTTTGGCACATGCAAGGCCCAAAATGGATGAAAGCCGTCCGTGTGGTGCATGCAACGTAAGACCTGACGAACCAAACATGCATGGTTCACTACGAAGGAACTCAATGGAACTGCAACTCAATTACCTCTGCTTATTGGGATCACCCCAGTCATTCCAACCCTGAGCTGCTACCGAATTGGTCATGTAGGTGAACGCAAACACCACCCGGGAATAAGCTCCCCATGGTCGTCCCAAAAACGTAGTTCCAACTCCCACACCTGTCACCTTGCAACTTACGAAGCTATAGCCTGTATTTTCTGATGCACTCTCCCTTCTATGTGCAGTGATGGCTCCACCATTCGTTGAGACTGAGTGCAGATGACATTTCTAAAGCCAAAATACAATTACGACAATTCTTCAACTCTAAGAACTACTATATCAGTAGCTAGGTGGAGTTATCATAAAAGAAGGACCTACTTCAAAGAGTGCTTGGCCGTTGCCGCAGATAAAATCGGTGGCTCCTTCAATGTAGCAGTTGCTGTAGTAGTGCCTGCCAGTATCGTCAAGGAGAGTGTCTTGAAAAGAAAAGAACCTGCAACCGTAGAAGGCTACCCTGTCCCCAGCCACTCTTAGCGCGATGGCTTGGCCACTCGAGCCAAATGTGTTCTGCAGGAAGGAAACGTGGGAAAAAAAAAATATAGAACAATACTAGTTAATTTGGTTGGTTAGCATCTCTCTCTCTCTCTCTCTCTCAAGAACTTGCCTTTGAAGAAGTAATATAGATGTTGGACAACTTAGACAAAGTGTAATATGGTGGAAAGATATAAATAAATGTTGATTCTGTTGCATGCTAGGGGAGAAGACTTAATCAACATACTCATTTTCTCAGCGAATAGGTGGGGCTTGCCGCCTTGTCCTCCATTTTATAACAAAAAGGGTATTAAAAAAAAAGATAAAGGAAGGCTAAAAGGGGGGATGATAGAAAACTTTCCGAGAATTCTTACGTAACTTCTCTATTTTAGACTCTTTTTTAATCTCATGGGGCTGTTCCCCTTCCTTCAAAAGAAGGCAAATAAATAATTCAACTTAAAATACATTCTTCCCATCGGTTGCTCAGCTTAGAAGGCTTATTTATTATTCTTCATGACAACTATATCTATTTATTGGTATATATGCTGCTGCTTTTATTTTTCATTTCTTTTTTGGGGATCATATATATAGTGGCAATGATGGTGATCTACCTGAATTGTAAGGTATCGCCCGACAAAATCTGAAGCCAAGACCGAAACAGTCGGAGACTCCACCGTGTTCCAACCTTCATTCCATGTTATGATGGTTAATTTTGCTTTCGTGCCACTTAATGTTATGAAGGGCTTATCAGCTGGAACAACTATCTTCTCCCTGCAAGAGTTTGGAATTTCCGGTGTTCGAGAAATTTGTGTGAAATCAAAATCTTTAGAAGAAAAACATGCATAAAGAAGATCGTATATATAATTCTGGTTCTTATATTGCTAATGGCTCATAATAGCATGATCAAATCATCAACTTTACAATTGCACCATAAATGTCTTTTAATAGCGTGACACTCGCAATTACTTGAATAACATGGAGGACCGATGGTTCTAGCCAATGACCTCTTGTAGACAGAGAAAGGTACCCATTCCTACGGAGAAGCCCATATCAGTGAATCAAGAAAGAGAAGAACTTAAGGACTTGTTTGGGTACTGCAGCAGGATTAGACTAAATTTCCTGCTGGATTTATGAATTAAGCAGTCCATTTAAGCAAAGCTCATATCAACTTAAAACTTTTCCGGCCTAAATCCTATGGGAAGAAAATAAATACCTCCACGAGTGATCTTTTTCTTCCTCTAGACCAACAGGCCTCCATATTGGGATTTAGGATGTGATTTGGATAAGCCCTTAGGATATGCAGGCTAGACGGGCCAACAGGCCAAGATATTCCTGCGGACCCTAAAGGAAAATTTAATACCTAATTTTTATGTGGCTGCGGTTTGACAATTTGCGTTTACATAATGTTAAACTTTTCGTACACGTGCATACTTCTGTACATAATTAATTTGTTCTGAAATAGGTATATTTAAGTGTGTACAAGATGAAAACATAAACATAAAATGGCTATTGCCTTAGCAGAAAAATAAAATAAATTAAAATGATCATCAAAATTTAAGTGGCAGGAACAAAAAGGTTCAATCATTAGAGACAAGAAACAATACGGTGGTTGAGCGAGGGTGGATCTCCAGTGCAAAAGAGGGGAGGTTCGATCTCCATGAAAACATTTGCTCTTTCTTGGATACTTAGATTTTTTTTTTTCTTCTTCCAATCGACTTATCCAATAAACAAAATTCTGGTTGTCAAAAGTCAGCAAAATAAAGGCTATCATAAAAATCTACATTTGGAAATCAGGAAGTATCGGAGCTCGAACGTAGATTGGAACAAAATAAATCCATCGGGTCACGTTCGAAGCATAGGCCAAAGCTAACACAAATCAGATCTAAACAATGCGAACTGATCAGAGACAGGGATGACCTATAAAGCCCGGGTTTGATCCTGATGAAGATTGGCTCAGTGTTGCTTGATGGTACAGCATCGATGGCATCTTGAATCTTTGTAAAATCTCCTTTTCCCGATTGATCAACTATTATGAGAATAGCGGAGCACCAATCCTGGGACCCTTCAAAAGAGGAAGCCATGGAACAAGAAGCCCGCAAGGCCAGCAAGGCAAGAAAGAAGACATGACAAAAAGGCCTCATTTTTCCAGGAAGACATACCTTTGCAGCTAAAGTGCTTGTGATAATTTAAGGACGGACAGACAGCAAGCTGATGAGCCGCTATCTTGCCTACAAAGCACCATAAGGAGTCATCCGGACGTAGTCTGCCGGTGAATTATGGGGCTGCAAGCGAAACGTCGGCTTGCTTGAAGCTTGAAGAAGCGCTTTATAAGGTAATTCATTAACATTGTTCTCATCCAATAAGAGAAATTTTAAGCCCAGCAACCGTTTGTTTGTGTGTACCACCAGGAAATAAACTGACCTGGGATTTCAAACGGTGGCGGTAGCAGTGTATCTCAGCTGAGATAAAATATAAAAAAAATCGAAATATTTTGTTTTCCAAGATTTGGGTCAGTATTTTAGGACCAAGATTTTAAAGTCTCAGCCAACATGTTAAATTTAAGACTAAAAGCTATTTTAATATTTATTATGGAATGGGGTTGATACGGCCTCGGCCCGTTTAGGGTCGGCCGCCGATCTACCCTAATGGATCGTCTGAGCGGAACGATACGACACTTCGCCCGCAGTTAGCTGTAGATCGACCTAAGCTGACCTACAATTTCGGCCGACCTACGGAAGCTCGCTTTTTAGCAAAATAATGTAGACCTTTATACCTCATCCTCATCGGATCCAGATTGATCGCCGAGCTACATGAACAGGATGACCTATCATAACCCATCAATGGTCGACCTACAACCATTCTTTTTGAAACTGCATCCCCTCCGAATCGAAAAATTCGAATAAAGGGAGAATCTTTCGTAATCCCATCTCCCAAGAAGGAAAGAAATCTTTCGAATCAATCCGGACGATAAACTCAGAAAGCCGTTAGAGTTCGAAATGAATACGACTCCAATTCTTCCTATAAATAAAGGAGCTCTGGGACCCTCTAGGTATGTCATTAAATTCGACGCCTTCTCTCCTCATTGTTTTCCAATTTTCTAACTTGAGCGTTGGAGGATCTTTACCGGAGAACACTTCGGTGGAGACTTTATTGTTGGTGAACGGGCGAAGCTCCAGGAAAGTTCATCCTTAGTCTTATATTCCTCATTGGTCGAGCTCCTCCATCTTCGTCGGCCGACCTCAAGTCGGAAGATCCAGGAGCAACAGTTGGCGCTAGAAGGAGGGCCTCGGCTGATTTCGAGGCCTAATTTTGAGGAAAGAAAGTACGTCACCAGATATCATGAGAATCCGAAGGGGAACATCAAACGCGTCCCAGCATTTTAGTGGTCGGAGGACCTATAATGCTTAGCAGGTTAACACTTTTCCACCATCAATCCAGGATAACCCACCAATGGCGTCGGCGGTCTCATAGGAACAGTATGACGCACTGCTTCATCAAGTACAAGCACTATCAGCCATCGTAAGAAGAATACAATAGGCCAACGAGCGCCGTCCAGCCGAAGAAAATTCAGGTTTGATTCGGGTAGGGTCGGAGGAACGACGTCCCCGAAGCCCAAGGGCGGAGGTCAGTCGTCACAGCCGACCTACCGATCCTTTCCGTCGAAGACCTGAACGCTCATCCATACCAATTTTCAGAAGAGGCTCTATCCCGGGCCATGAGACTCCTCAGCACCGAGCCACTCATGAG
Organism: Cocos nucifera; assembly: GCA_006176705.1. Classification (NCBI taxonomy): domain Eukaryota; kingdom Viridiplantae; phylum Streptophyta; class Magnoliopsida; order Arecales; family Arecaceae; genus Cocos; species Cocos nucifera. Next base: position 3,058,031 of record QRFJ01000119.1, on the reverse strand, counting down.
GACGACAAGGAGAAAAAGCTCAAAGAGATGCAACGACAGTTGGATGCATTGCGGGAGCCAAGGCAACAAGGAGAGGATTTGGGGTTCAATGTCGATCCCCCATTCACTCAAAAGATTATCAATGAACCCTTGCCATGTCGGTTCAAGATCCCTCAGATGGAGCTTTACGATAGAGCGGCGAATCCCGTAGACCATCTGGACAGCTTTCGAACTCTCATGCAATTGCAAGGGGCAACCGACGCAATATTATGTCGAGCTTTTCCTTCAACTTTGAGAAAGATGGTTCGATATTAGTACTCGAACCTAAAATCCGGCTCCATAGATTCTTTTTATTAGTTGAGCTATCTGTTCGTTGCCCACTTCATAAGCAGTCATCGGCAACATCATAACTCTAACTTTCTTGTGAGCATCAAGCAACGAGAGAATGAGCCCCTTCGAGAGTATATTAATCGCTTCAATGCAGCCACCTTGAAGGTTCGAAATTTAGATTCGTTGGTGGCCATGACAGTGTTCAAGACCAGCCTCCTCCAAAATGACCTATTATTCTTCCTCAACTTGGACTATCCGAAGGACTTCACCGAGATGCTAGAACGAGCGGAGAAGTATGCCCAGACTGAAGAGGCATAGGACCAGCAAGAAAGTAGCCAAGATGGTAGGTTGGATCCGCTCCAAAAGTAGGAGAAGAAAAAAGACCATAGATGGGTGCAGCACCATCGGAAGGAGCCACGATTTTATCAATCGCGCACCCCACCTCGGAGTAGCTGACCAACATCTCCAAAGCCGCAAGACCGATCTAGAACTTCACCTCGGAGATTCAATTACCACATCCATCTCAATACACCCCAGGCTCAAATTTTGATGGAGATCGAGAGATGAGAAGATATACCTCAACCCAAAAAAATAATAACTCCTGCTCGAGTAAGAAATCCAAGGAAGTATTGCCGATATCATCGTGACCACGGGCATGATATCGAAGAGTGCTGGCAGCTTGAAGATGAAATAGAGACACTAATCAGGTAGGGATGACTTCGACATTATGTGGATGAACAGTAAATCCTGATGAATTTGGATCGTGACCAACCTCGGCCAGATGAACCACACGAAGAACAACCAGCTATGGGAGAGATCAAAGTAATTACTAGAGGAAACCTTGGTGGAAACACTTTGGATCGGGATCGACTAGGAGAAGGACCGAGGAAGAGAAAAGTAGGCAATGAAATTACTTTCATCGATGAAGATCTAGAAGAGATAAGTCAGCCACATGATGATCCTATAGTTGTTTCTCTGAATATTGCTAATTATGATGTACATCGGATCCTTATTGATAATGAAAATTCAGTGGATGTTCTGTTTTATGATGTCTTTATTCGAATGAACTTGAATCTTGAACTATTGACAAAGAGGAATATACCTCTAGTTGGATTTTTTGGTGCTACGATTTTGGTGGAAGGGATTATCTCACTAGCGACAAAAGCTGGATGAGCTCCGAGGTAGGCAGTTATTGATATAACTTATTTCGTCGTGAATAACCCCTCCTTCTACAATGTCATCTTAGGTCAGTCAGGCCTAAATACCCTCCAGGCCATAGTGTCGACCTATCACTTGAAGGTCAAATTCACGACTCCACATAGAATCGACGAGCTCAGAGAAAATCAGTCAATCGCAAGGGAATGTTACATGGCTACTTTGCATGGAGTAGTGGCTGAAGAGCAACCCATGAATGAGTTAGACGTCTGGGATGAACAAACTAAACAAAGAGACTCTTCGACAGAAGAACTAATCTCTGTACATATCAAGGACGATCCGAACAAGGTTGTGAAGGTTGGCTCAAGCTTATGTAAAGAGGATTGACAGCACCTCATCATATTTCTACGAGACAATGCCGACGTGTTTGCTTGGTTAGCTTCGGATATGCTCGGCATCGATCTGCAGGTCATGGTACACCGATTCAATGTGAATCTGAATCATCGTCCGATCAAATAGAAAAAATGGAGCTTTGCCCTTGAACGCCAGAGAGCGATACAACAAGAAGTTGATAAGCTCTTGAAGGTTGGTTTTATCCGAGAAGTTTATTATCCGGAGTGGTTGGCTAACGTCATCCTCGTCAAGAAGGCCAGTGAAAAATGACGTACGTGTGTTGATTATGTAGATCTCAACGAAGCATGTCTGAAGGATAGTTATCCTCTGCCACGCATAGACCAACTACTGGACACGACCTCGGGACATCGGCTCCTATCATTTATGGATGCTTTCTTGGGATACAACCAGATCCGAATGGCGTCCGAGGATGAAGAAAAAACTTTCTTTATAATTGACCAAGGTCTTTTTTGTTACAGGATCATGTCGTTTGGCTTGAAAAATGCTGGAGCGACCTATCAAAGACTTATGAACAAACTTTTCAAAGAGTAAATTGGGAGAAATATGGAAGTGTATGTGGATGACATGCTCGTCAAAAGTAGGGCCGTGGAATATCATATCATCGACCTAGAAGAAGCCTTCTCTATACTATGGTGCTTCTGGATGAAACTCAACTCGGACAAATGTGCCTTCGGTGTCACTTTTGAAAGTTTTCTTGGGTTCATGGTGTCACAACGGGAGATCGAGATCAATCCAAAGAAGATTCAAGCTCTTCAAGAGATGAAGCTCTCGAAGACGATCAAAGAAATGCAGTAACTCACAGGAAGGATCGCAGTCTTAAATAGATTCTTATCAAGATCGATGAAAAAGAGCCTTCCATTTTTTAAAGCTTTTAAACAATCAAAGAACTTTCAATGGATAGATGAATGCCAGATAGTCTTCGATGAGCTAAAGAAATACCTCGGCTCTCCTCCTTTTTTAAGCAAGCCAGAGTCTGAGGAGGTATTGTACTTATATTTAGCTATTTTTTCTTTGACAATTAGCTTTATTCTGGTTCGACAGGAAGCCAAGGTGCAGAAGCCGATTTATTATGTAAGTCGGATACTTTATGATGCTGAGACCAAATATACGAGACTGAAAAAAATCATCTATGCTCTCTTAATATCTGCGAAAAAGTTACACCATATTTTCAAGCACACACCATTGCAGTTCTTACAGACCAACCCATTAGATCAGTATTGTATCGATCAGATACCTCGGGGCGATTGGCTAAATAGGCTATCGAGCTAGGTGAATTCGATATCAAATATTTGCTGAGACCATCCATTAAAGCTCAGGCATTGGCGGACTTCATCCTGAAATGTACAATTCTGAATGAGGAATTTAGTCACATTGAAGCTTCTTCAACCGATGAATGTTGGGCCTTACATGTTGATGGATCTTCGAATTCCATGGGCTCTGAAATCGGATTGATCCTAACCAGTCTGGAGGGAGTAGTAGCGGAATATGCCCTGTGCTTCGACTTTTCGGCTTTCAACAATGAAGTCGAGTATGAGGCATTGGTAGTGGAACTTAGAATAGCAAAAGAGATGGGAGTTCGGCATCTCAGAGTCCATAGTGATTCGCAGCTGGTGATTGGTCAGGTTCAGAAAGAATATGAAGCTCGGAAGTCGAATATGGTTAAGTATCTATAGAAGGTTAGGGACTTAACTTCTAGCTTTTTAGTGATGGATGTTCAGCAAATACCGAGGGCGAAAAACATGCAAGCTAATTTTCTTTCTAAGCTAGCAACCCATGGGGCGGCTGACCTAAAAAGAAGCTCATATATGGAAGTCCTGAAGAAGCCGAGTATTGAGGAGGCTCCGATAATGCAAGTTGATCTAGAATCGAGTTGGATAGATCCTATCCTCCATACTTGCAAGACGGAATTTTGCATGCTGATTAAGATGAGGCAAAAAAGTTGAGACGCTTCGCTCTACAATACATCGTCTATGAAGAAAAGTTGTATAAGAGGTCTTTCACCCTACCTCTGCTTAGATACCTCCATCCTTCGAAAGCCAACCATGCCCTGTGGGAAGTTTACGAAGGAATCTATGATAATCACCTGGAGGACAAGGCTCTATCCCACAAAATATTATGGCAGGGATATTTTTGTTCAACCATGCAAAGAGATGCAACCGATTTAGTGAGCAAGTGTGACCAATGCCAAAGGACCTCAAACATTCAGCGTCGATTATCAACCCTATTGGCCCCGATCATGATCCCTTGGCCCTTTGCTCAATGAGGAATGGATATCCTTGGACCATTTTCCATCATCATGGCATAGAAGAAGTTTCTGATTATCGCGATTGACTATTTTACTAAATGGATGAAAGCAGAGGCAGTAGCTATGATTATTGAAGTCAGAGTTTGGAATTTTGTCTGAAAGCCTATCATATGTCGATATGGTTTATCCCGTGCTATCATAATCGATAATGGATGATAATTCAATAATCCAAGATTTACAAGATTCTATAACGACTATGCGATTTCTCATAGATTGACGTCAGTAAGTCATCCACAGACTAATAGTGAGGTCGAGGTAACAAATAGGACATTATTACAGGGGTTGAAAGCTCGCATAAACCAGGCAAAAGGGTTGTGGGTCGAAGAGCTGTATAATGTCCTTTGGGTGTATCGCACAACACAACGTATCCCAATTAGAGAGACATCTTCCATGTTGGCCTTCGATACGGAAGCTATGATACCCATAGAGATTGGATTACCCACGCTCCAAGTGGAAGAGTTCGATGAAGATAGCAACTCCTTCGAAATGAGAGCAAATCTAAATCTTCTAGAAGAAATCCGAGAACGAGCTCGAGTTCGAATGGCTGGCTATCAATAGAAAGTTGTCCGATACTACAATTTTGGAGTAAAGAGCAAATCTTTTATGGCAGGATAATTAATTCTTCATCGAGCTGAGATTTCTTATCCATCTGAACGATCAAAGTTGTCGTCGAACTGAAAAGATTCTTATCGCATGGCTGAAGTAGTTTGGCCTGAAACTTACCATCTCTATTGACTGGATGGAACTCCGATCCCAAGGATCTAGAATGCCGACAATCTTTCGAGATATTATCCTTTAAATGTAATTTTCATCTTGAACTTTTCTTCGATAATGAATAATAACTTCTTGCAGATTTTATTTTCGCCAATGCACGCTCCTCGACCACGGTCGAGAAGTGGAATGCATCTCCATCAGATTTCGCCAACGCGCGCTCCTCGGCTATGGCTGAAGAGCGAAATGTATCTCCATCGGATCTCACCAACGTGTGCTCCTCGACTACGATCGAGGAATAGAATGCATCTCCATCGGATCTCATCAATGCACGCTCCTCAGCTACGGTCGAGGAATGGAATGCATCTTCATCGAATTTTGCCAATGCGTGCTCCTCAGCCACAGCCGAGGAACGGAATGCATCTTCATCGGATTTCACTAATGCACGCTCCTCGACCACAATCAAGAAATGAAATGCATCTTCATTGAATTTCGCCAATGCACGCTCCTCAACTACGGTCGAGGAATGGAATGCGTCTCCATCGAATTTTGCTAACGCGCACTCTTCGGCCACGACCGAGGAATGAAACACGTCTCCATCAAATTTCGTCAATGCACGCTCCTCAACCAAGATTGAGGAACGGAATGCATCTCTGGATTTCGTCAACGCGTGCTCCTCGACCACGGTCAAGAAATGGAATGCATCTCCATCAGATTTCAATGCTTGCTCCTCGACCATGACCGAGGAGCGGAATGCGTCTCCATCAGATTTTTTTAACGTGCGCTCCTCGGCCACGGTCGAGGATCCGAATGCATCTCCATCGGATCTTGGCAACGCCCGCTCCTTAACCATGGTCGAGGAGCGGAATGCATCTTCAGATTTTGCCAACGCACGCTCCTCGACTATGGCTGAGGAGCGGAATGCATCTCTATCGAATTTTGCCCACACACGCTCCTCGGCAACGATCGAGGAGCGGAACACGTCTCCATCGAATTTTGCCAATGCGCGCTCCTCGACCACGGTCGAGGAGCGAAATGCATCTTCATCGGATTTCACCAATACACGCTCCTCGACCACGATCGAGGAGCAGAATGCATCTCCATCGAATCTCGCCAACGCGCACTTCCCGACCATGGTCGAAGAGCGAGACGCATCTCTATTGGATCTCGCTAATGCGCGCACCTCGGCTACGACCGAGGAGCGGGATACATCTCCATCAGATTTCGCCAATGCGCACTTCTCAACCACGATCGAGGAGCAGTATGTATCTCCAATACAAATCGCCAATGCTCGATCCTCGACCACGATCGAGGATCGGGGCGTGTCCCATGAAATTCGTCAAAATGCGCTCCTCGACTATGGTCGAAGATCGTAGCACACTGGCATGAATCGTTCGTCATAACTTCTCAGTCACACCGCTTATGATCTATATTGATCTATGTCTCAAAAAAGAAAAATTTGACGAAGAACATATGAACTCAATAACTTAGCAAAAGAAGACTTTGTATTAAAGTTGAGTATTTACAAGTGATGGTCGATTCATACAAAGATACCTCGATAAAAATTGAGGGCAAACAAAAAAGGCCGACCTAAAAAAGATCGAACATGCCTGATCAAAATGGTACATTAAGCTCCGTCCAGAGCCCTAGACTCATCGACTTTTGCTTGGTTCAGCAGGGTGATGATGGTTGGGGGTGGTACCGATGCTGCATCCTCAGCGATTGGAACGTCATACACAGGGCTAAAGATATCTTCCCTTGGAATTTCCTAACCCTCAACTTCCTCGGCCTCCTCATTGTCCGACTCCAAGAGGTCCAAGTCCAGATCGGGGAAGATCCTTCGGACCTTCTCTTTCAGGTCTATCCCCCCTTGTAGGTAGGAGAGCGATGCAAAATCTATCTTGATATTGTGGAATTCTTCTGAGATGCGGAAGGCCTCGACCGCCTCTATCCTGGCGGTCTCCGCTCGCACCTTTCCGACCTTCCTCTCCCCCAGCATCCAAGCTTCAGCCTTAGCCAGCTCAAATTTTAGTTGTTTCACCATCTTCTTGAGGGACCTGGTCTCATCCTCGACCTTTAGCCGAGATAACTGAGCATCATCTGCCGTTCGGTTGGCTTGGGCAGCTTTCTCTTCAGCTTTCTTAGAGAGGTGCCGAATCTCTCTGATTATTTCGGTAAAATGGTCCACATGATGGACGAGCTAAGAAAAAAAGAAAAAGAAAAAGAAGCAGAGCCGAGGAATGAACGAAAGACCTAAAACAAAGGTCGGTAAAAAGGCAGACATGTACCCAAAGAAGAGAATTGTAGGAGTCCTGTATGTGAAAGGCACCTCCGACCTCCTCAAAGGTTTGGACGTTGGTCAGTAAGATGACCGACTTCAGCAAGGAATGGGCGACACGGTAGTCGCCGACGCCCTTCCTTTTATCCTCGATGTCCGAGGAAACTTCCACCGAGGAAACACTCCCCAGAACATTGGATCTATGGTCGAACATTCGGATGGAGATCTTCGGCCCACCCGAGCTTCTTTTGAAAGAAGATGCAGAAGATCGAGGGACGGACCCCGCTGGAGCAGCAGACCGAATCGACGTCACAGCCTTCATCGGTGCTGACTTCTCCTTCCTTGGGGCATTCGCCGCTCTCGAAGAACCCCCTACTGTGGGTTACGCCAGGACAGCCTTGGTCCGAGCACGTTTGGAGGCCACGATCACGCTTGTCTTTCTCTTCTTCGCTATCTATCAGAGAGTTTCGAGGTCGGATGGATTCATCACTGGACAGAAAACATAAGACTCGATCAATGATAATGACGAGGAAAGAAAAGACGATCCAAATAAAATTGCATAAGAACACTTACTCCTCGGATCAGTTAGAATCAGTCCGACCTTAAATAAGTTTTTCTTGGTAAGGAACCTGGACAGCGGAGGAGGAGTGAGACTAAAGATTTGACTCAAGGCCTCCTCGACGTCGGACAGCATTGGAGGTCTGACGGCCGACCTATAAGGTCGCCCCCATGATGTGTTGAAACCCCATGGTTGCTCGGTCGAAATAAAAAAAGAAGCACTCCTTCCAGTTATGCACTGAGGAAGTAGCATCTCGAAAAAAGCAGCATCCTCTCCGAGAAGAGGCGTACCACCATCCGACCTTCATCGGATGCTCCTTTAAAGTGAAGCAAGCTCGAAAAAGATGGGAGGTAGGCTCGACCTCGAGGAGGAGGCAGTAGATGAAGAAACCTAAAATCGATCATCAGGAGTTCGGCGTCAAACAACAAAAGCTAATCTATACAGGTTCAGAAGCTCAATGATCAAAAAATAAAACGGCAACTTGAGGTCGGCCTTTAGCGATTCGTCATAAACACCGATCCATCCAGGCTGAGAAAGAGCTATACGCTCCCTGGGACCAGCGATCTCTAGCTTAAAATCATCTGGGACATGGTATTTCATCCTGATAACTTTCAGGTCCTTCGAGAAGAGGACGGAATCTATTCTAAAAGAACCATAATCCGAAACCTCATGTTCTTCGGATTTGCTCGGAGAACCTATTACCCCAGAACCGCGATCCTCACCAGAAGGGCTATACGAGCCTCAAGAAGATTGGGACAAACTAGATTGACTAATGAGTGCGGAGGAGACTGACCTAAGGGGCGAGGAGGTCGAGCAATGAGGGGAGTTAAGGCGGGGTCGACGGTAGCTCAGCTAAGTCCGAGCTATTCCTCGCGTAAAGTACCAGAGTTCACCCTTTAAGCAATAATAGTAGTCAAAAAGAGTAACGCTGACCCTATTTATAATAGGTGTGGACAGCTTTGATCTACTCTCATTTCATCTATCCTTCTGGATCTTCGCTAGGTGTCAGATACTAATTGACCGGGATGGGTAGACTTGGATCAAAGCAACGGACGGTTAGATTTTGTGGCCGTTAGGCTTCTCCCAATCTTATCATGCTACTGATCTCCAATGCTGCAATGCGGACACGATTTGAAGATCGACCTCGGCTTCGATAGGGTATTTACATCGATCGCTCAGAGGTAGATCGACATTGTAAGTGGGGGGCAAACTGTTGTGGAATGAAATTGATACGGCCTCGACCCATTTAGGGTCGGCCGTCGATCTACCCTAATGGATTGTCTGGGCGGAATGATACGATACTTCGCCCATGGTTAGCTGTAGGTCAGCCTAAGCCGACCTACAATTCCGGCCGACCTACGGAAGATCACTTTCTAGTAAAATGATGTAGGCCTTTATACCTCATCCTCGTCGGATCCAAATTGATCGCCGAGCTTCATGAACAGGATGACCTATCATAGCCCATCAATGGTCGACTTACAATCGTTCTTATTGAAACTGCATCCCCTCCGAATCGAAAAACTCGAATAAAGAGAGAATCTTTGGCAATCCCATCTTCCAAGAAGGAAAGAAATCTTTCGAATCAATCCGGGGCGATAAACTCGGAAAGTCGTTAGAGTCCGAAATGGATACGACTCCAATTCCTCCCCTATAAATAAAGGAGCTCCAGGACCCTTCAGGTATGCCATTCAATTAGAAGCTTTCTCTCCTCATTGTTCTCCAATCTTCTAATTTGAGTGTCGGAGGGTCTTTATCGGAGAACACTCCAATGAAAATTTTATTGCAGGTGAACGGGTGAAGCTCCAGCAAAGTTCATTCTCGACCTCATATTTTTCGTTGGCCGAGCTCCTCCATCCTGATCGACCGACCTCAAATCAAAAGATTTAGGAGCAATAATATTAATTTTAAAAATTATAAAATCTATTTCAAGAGAGAGAGAAATTGCTTGATAGAAGTCAGTGAATATCTGGGGATGTCCCGGAGTGTACGGGCTAAAATAATAGGGGGTGAGATTTTTTTAATGTATAATATTTAGTAGGTGCTCAATATTGAAACAGATCGATATCTCGGCTGGGATGAAAACCTTGAATTGTGACAGACACCATGAAATCGATCGCATGTTTAATTTAAACATAGAGTTTAAGGGAAATATTGCTAATGCTTGATCTTGTTTTCCATTTCAAGTTACTCGGCGTCAGCTGTTGACCAATATCTGGAGCCGGAAGCCGTAGAACAATAATGCCGCTACTCTTCAAGCATGACGCAGAAAACTTATTGGCTTCTCTGATTTCTTGCTTCCACTTTTGGCTTCCCTGCTTGCTTTCCGCCGAAATGCTGTCCCTCCATGGTCCGTAGACAACGAAAGCAAGATAATGAGGCATTAATTCTTTCAAGAAGCGGATGAAGGCTTGAAGATATTTGAAATTTTTCTTGTGTTTTCTTACACAACTGGAGCAGACGTAAAGGTCTCCGTATGAGTTGCTTATGCGTACGTTGATTCAGCTGGCAAACAACATTCCCACCACGCAGGGTGGCTCCAAATTTTTAGCTCTCAAGTTAGGCGTATGTCCGTAGACCCCAATGTCCAGATTTTACGCTGTGCTAATCTGTTCTCGACTATCGCACCTGAGATAAAACCAGATAAGGCCAATATTTCTACGGCCTTGGCCTCCCTAGGCCTCCTATAGGAGAAATTATCCTCTACATTGCGCACCACATGGCCGCGCACGCTATGTATTATATCCGTTCATTTTCTGTAATTGTGAAACGAGCACCGGATAAGTGGGGCCTATAAAAACGTCTGGTTCTGATTGGTTGCATGCATTGACAATATGGTGCACGGAATATAGAAAATAATTTCTCCTCACAACGAAGGCCTAGCAAATCCTGGTACATAATTACGCTAGCTCAACTAGATTCGCAAGCCAGTTGGTCGTAACCATGTTGGGTGTTATTTAGGAGATAAGGTATTGATTTCTTGTTTTGCAGAATAAAAATTAAGTCGGATGGTACTCTTACCTCCCTTCTACTCAAAAATAAGATAAGATAAAATAAAAATCAAGAACTTGGGCTTGATTGGAGATTGTACGTGAATAATACTTATTTCTTCGTTAGAAGGTACATCGCGGTCAGCATATTAAACTTGTCTTAAAATTATGAATTAGAAAGACAACTATGGCACCTTTTCATATATTGTTGGTGAGCAAAGCTAGCTTGGACGTTTATAATTAAGCTTAGACTCAGATATTTCAATAACTAGCTCTTATATTAATTGAACCAGGCTTGGTTAGTAAAATGGCAGTAAACCAAGCTATAAGGCAGACAACTAGACTCATGTTTTCGCCCTGCTCGGGTCTATTAGGATACCAAAAGCGATATGTATATTTTTGACAGGTCCCTCTTCAGAAAATATAATGAAAATTGTTGCTATTTGAACCGGTTTAGGTCGGAAAGCAAGCGGCTGGATGCATGGGCAGTGCTGGAGTGACCTGCAGAAAAACTTAGATTAGAGATTTTTTGCTTCGATGAAAATTCTCCGATGCTCGAGTCAGAAAATAGAGAACAATAGAAGCAGCAACGAGTTCTCTAACAGGAATTAATTCTTATCTAGATTTTCGGAGCTTGAGGTATTTGTAAAGAAAAAGTATTATGAAAATGTGTTGTTCCATAAATTTTGGATTGTTAATCGTGCCATCGCAGCGTGATAGCCCTTTTTCACTTTCCTGGAATGAGGAGATCATTGCTAGCATGATTCTAATGCTTTATTTGCTCCTGCGAAATCATACGGAGTGGGTAAGGCTACGATTGGATTATAGCTGTATTATAGCTTATTCATAGGATGGATTACTATGCATGCTGGAGAGCCGATTTGCTGAGGTAATCGAGAGAATCCATGTGCTGAACGAGCCACTAATTAAGTTGAAGAAAATAACCTAGACACATGTAGTTCGATTCAGCTTTTGAGTCGGTAGCCACATGGATACCTCAGGCTGTTCAGAACATTTGGGACTGTATGCCAATCCGAGATATTTTATGGTTCTGGCATGATTGATTCGAGATATTTATGTTATCATCGTAACACTATTTCCTAGTCCTGATTCTAAGAATAAGATGAAAGGACTATTTTTGAAGTTGTACCTCAAATCTAATAATGCATGCTTATGCTTTTGAGCGTGCTTTCTGATATTTAAAAGCTTTGATGACGTCAACCGGTTGTGTGAGGTTATTAAAAATGATCGCGATTGGGGGGGACCACTCGCTGGCGATCCTTTCAAGAATTTAATTCAAGAGATGGCTTTTTGTTTTTGTCTTCCCTCTGTTTTTAAAATCCATCTAATGAACGTGTTGAAGAGATGACTGTGATAAGAGTGATTGCTATTCCCCTTACTTTGAGCTTTCGCTGTAACTCCCTGAGCTGAGATGGATCTTTCATTATTAAGAAAGTTGAAGTTGTCTTCGGCTCGGATGAGACAAGCCAAAGCTTCACCTATCGGCCCAATGGCCTCTAGAGGTGCTGTTCTTGAAGTTCCGGCTATTGTTCCCTCAAACTCTCCTTCGGTTCCAGCGAATGTAGGGGGTGAAAATTTTCCCTCGATGGCCAAACCTGCAATTTCAATAGTGGAGGCTGCAGTGGAGGTTGCCCTATTAATTTCTTTAGAAGCGGTTCCCACAGAGAAGTCTCCAATAGAGGAAACTCTTATGGGGAAGCTTCCAAAGGAAGAGATGAAGGTCATGGAGACGATTGAGCCTTCTGAGCCGACCGAGACAACGAAAGTTGGGGATTTATAGGAGAAGGCAATTCCTAACTTAAGTCTTCCTTCGGTTGCAACCTAGGTAGGCTCTTCACAACTGATGTCTTCTTCCCCCTCTGTAGCAGAGAATCTCAAAATAGTAGTAGAGTTTTTAGAAGGTTTTCTCTCATCCGATGAGAAATAAGTTTTAGATGGGCAAGGGGCTCAACGTCGGATGGTAGGTGCACTAAAGTACCTTGCTCAGATGGGACAATATTATTTAGTTAACTTTGCCAGGATCACTTCTGGAGCTTTGGCTTTGGAGCTTGCAGAGGTGAAGGAGATTGACAAGCTGAGTTACCTTCTAAAGTAGGAGAAGACTGCTAACATTGAGCTAGTAAAGAAGATTGACTGCTCTAAGGAAGGTCTTTGTGAAGCTCGAGAGACGATCGATCATCGAGATGGCAAAATAAAAAGAGCCCACAAAAAGAATAAAAATCTCAAAAGATGGAGATATGAGGCTGGGCGGGATTATCGTCGAGCTCGTAATGATATCAAGCATCTAAGAAGGATGCTCAGAGAAAAATCCATATGATAATTAGGGGGTCGTCCAAATTGATAGTGGTGAAGAGGCCAAGATTGGGGATAGAATGGGAGATGCCATCACCTTCACCGAGTAGGATGCGAAAGGTGTACAACAACCATATAATGATGCGGTAGTTGTCACTATAAATATTACTCATTATAATATACACCATATGTTTATTGATAACAAAATCTTGGTTAATATTTTGTATTTTTTTGTCTTCTCTTGAATGAAATTTAATTCGGATCAATTAAGTAGATTCGATATTCTGATTCAAGATTTTTTTGGAAGCTCAGTGACTCCAAAGGGGATAATCAAACTGTCCATTACAGCAGACATCCCACCTTGATAAGTAACTATCTAGATTAATTTTTTGGTGATCAAACTTTCTTTAGCCTAGAATGTAATCGTTGGTCGCCTAAGCCTGTGGACTTTAAGAACTGTGGTATCAAGCTATCATCTGATGGCAAAATTTCTAACAATAAATGGAGTGGGATGAATCTGAGATAATCAAACTATAGCTCGACAGTGCTTCGCCATCAAGCTTCGGACAGATACCAAGATAGAGACCCAACCCAAGCTTTCAATGGGATTGGATACTCAGGATGATTTGGTCGAAGAGCATGCCCAACCATCTAAGGATCTCTTGGAGGTTCCATTGAGGAAGGGTAAACTCTTTAAACATACCACCAAAGAGAGTGACATCCCATCTCACCAACACCATCGCCTCCCACTAAGTGGATACTCAAGTTGATGATTATGTTCAGCCACCAACGACGAAGACTCTTTCGCCGGCTCAATCGGCACTAGTCACGATGGACCACTTCAAGCTGCTCCTTTAACAGGTTCATACTTTGACGATTGCCATTCAGAAAGTCCAAACTATTTTAGCACCTTTTTCATCGATGCCATAACCAGATTAGGCTGCTCCTGCACTCCTTTCAATGATGCAACTAGTGTTTCCCTCAATGATGCCGACCACACCTTCTATAATGGTACCATTGCAAGTTCCGACTTCTCAACCACAACTACAATCTGAACCTTCGTAGATGCTTCCATAAAATCTAAGGAGAAGATAGATCCATCAGCGATCTCTTAGCCTACATCAGGGCATGATTTAATCCTTGGTCATCATTCTCCTCAACAATCCGAGACTTGCACCATCTGAGATCTAGTTATCAAAAAGCAACTTCAGAAACTCGACAAGCAGATCGAGATGATCAATAAAGCTTCTTCAGCATAGTCTTATGGTGGTTTTAGGAGCAAGCCACCTTTTGTTCTAAAAATAATACAGGAGCTGCTGCCTCACAACTTTAAGTTGCCTTAGTTCGAGACTTATGACAGGACTTCTAACCCCGTCGATCATCTGAAGACTTTCAAAGTGGCATTGCTCTTCCAAAGAGCAACAATGCCATCCTTTATCGAGCATTTCCTGCTATCCTCAAAGGGGCAGCTTGGTAGTGGTATTCAAGTTTAAAGTTGGCCTCGATTTACTCTTTTAAAGAATTGGACCGATCCCTTACTGCCCATTTTACTAGCAGCCGATGGTAGCAAAAGCGATCCGACTACCTCAACACCATCAAGCAGAAAGAGGGGGAGTCGATCCGCACCTTTGTGAGCCACTTCAATGCAGCGATTCTAAAAGTTCACGACCTAGACTAATTAATTGAAATGATTGCTCTGATGGGCAGACTTTTGAAGAATGACCTTAAAAGGTCGTTAGTGAAGACCTTTTCTCGGAACTATCCCGATATGCTTGTCCGCGCAGAAAGATATTCCTGCTTGGAGGAGCTTTCGTTAAGGATACTGTTAGATATGTGTGCCCTAAAAGTCAGAATTGGCTGACATTTATAATACACTTCTAAGGATAAAATTATAATTTTAACTATAAATAATAAAATGGATTATTTTCTATCATATATGTGTATTTAGTATCTGTGATACATCCCTTGAGTTAATGGTAATGATAATTCTTATTTTCAAGAGTTGAAAATTTAAGACAAGAATTTTCATTATTAACTCATAAAATGCTTCTGACCGTAGGATCATCATGAGGATGGTGATTGATCCGGAAGTTTAGTGTACAATCGCTTCTTTATAGTAGATGAGTCTTGAGTCTATCGTGTAGAGATACCAGAGCGAGAGTATAGATACTCGTTAGAGAATGAGAGCACTGAGCGTGACCACCTCGAGTAGTCATAAAGAAGTCTACCTTCTCATCGATGACTGACTTGAAGCTGCAGTGGTGTGTCTGGTTCTTTGATCTGAGGTGCATCGGCAGTTCACCTTGAGGGTGTTATAGTTTGACTACACCATGACTCGGTCTCCTAGCCATTCAAAATCTTGAGGTGTATGTTGGCTATAGCATGTTCATTGTAGGAATTGGATTGCACCAAGATGGAATCTATCTACCTCGGTGGATGAGGAGCAGCCCTATGATGATCATGAGAATCAAGTCCATAAGCCCATGGCCATGGCAGAGAGTGAAATAATAGAAAGAGTTTCTATTAAGATTTTCACATCGGACTTGAATCGAATGATTAAATCATATGATAGAAATTAGGGTTTGACGAGTTCACCTTAACCCTAATCTGATCGAAGCTCAAGATAGAAGAACTTAATCACACAAGTAGCTGCACCGAGAGGTTCATTTTCAAGTTTTGATGGATTGCCACCATATACTGCTAGGTGTCACTGGATGGATTTTGGGAGCAATTAGAATGATTTAGATGATCGATCATTCTAGTTGTCTGAATCAGAAGAGTTTTGATCCATCGAAAGAAGTTTCGATGATGTTGATGATGGAGATCACTGACATATCCCATTACCATATAGAACTGAATCTAACTGGATCATACAAATAAGAATTTGGATCTGGATATCATCAATTGGACTAACCTAGTTTAATTGATTTGAATTAGATTTAATTAGGTTCAAAGAAATCATGCTAGCACACGATTGAACCTAACATTCTTCTTTTTCTATCATTAAAAGTTATCTTGACTAAGCCAAATGAGTTTGTGCTCACTCAGGTATCTTTATCTGATCTGACTGAAGCTTGTCTAGATCAGAAAAGAATTATCTTAATTTATGAGATAAATTTAAGATAACATCTGCCATTTTTCGTCATCTACTAATTCTTATCCTTTGACTTTGGTCAAATATTGACCTTTAACCCTTGGACATCTGCCCATGTGTCATGCACTTATTGGAGAGCAGATAGGGGCTTGTCTCCTTTCTAAAAATTAAAAAGAAGGGGGTGCATGCCTAGGATGGCGTGCGCCCATGGATAGAATACCTGGAGTCCCATACAGATGGAACTCCAGGTTGCTTCTTGGATTCAAACTAGGTAACCCTCACCTATAGACTTTGACCAGTCTTAGGCGCCACCTTATAATGAATCTGTGGATCGCTTGTCTGATTGGATCAGGTGATGTCATCCCATCAATCAGATTTAGATTTGATTAAACAAAGCAATGTGATTGGCTGAGGTGATGTGGCACTGCATGATGCAGCAGGGTCTATATAAAGATCTGTCTGCATCCACTTTTTAGAGACTTCTCTTCTAGCCACGCCCCAAGGCTGTCCCTATCCCTTCTCCATGCCACCTTGAGGCCATCTCTCTCCTCTCCACGTCGAAGGATAGTTGGGCTTCATATTAGTGCAATTCAGGCAAGAAAAGGCTGACAAGAAAGGAAGAAACAGCACTGCTGCAGAGATGACTGCTGATCTTCAAAAGAAGTTTCAAAGATCCTCCAAATCAGATCCAGATCTAATTTTTAGAAAAAAAAAAGAAAAAAAGAAGATCTTCAAATCCAGCCTGAGTGGATATCGGTAGAGGCCAGACACTTGCATGGCTAGATCCAGAACCTCAGGGCTTCAGCGGAATCATCAACGGATAATCAAATTATTCAGAATCAAGATAAAATTAATTTAGATTTAATCTAATTTAATTTTTTTATTTATCAAATTATAAAATTAGATCTGAAAAATATCAAATTCGATTAGGATCTAAGAGAAAATTTTTAAAATATGTCACTCGATCCAATCAGATTTGAATGAACCTAACCTCGAAAAATCAGGATTTTTTCTTCAACTGGTATCAGAGCCAGATTCTTATAAAATTTATTTAGATTTAATTTAATTTGATAAATTAATGATTTTTGTTATCACATGAGATATGATTAGATCTGAAATAAAAAAAATAAAAAATTAAAATTAATTAATCTAGATCTAATATGTATGAGATACATAACTAGACTAGGAATAGAATTATTCTATGTGTAGTCTAGTATAATCATAATTTTTATTTGATTAAATATAATTTTTAGATCTATTTATTTACTATTTTCTAATCTTATAAATATTATAATCAGATCTAAAAATAAAAAATAAATTAAATTTAATTTATTCATATGAGATATGATAGTTGCATGTTTAGACTAGTTGTAGAATAGTTCTACAAATAGGTCTAGATTAAATTTTATTTGATGAGATCAAATTTAAATTTAATTTTTTAGATGATTATGAGATAATTTAGATCTAAAAAACATGCATGCATGATACATGAGATGTATGCAAAATATATTTTAATTAGATCAATTTTCTTATATGAGATATATGCTTAGATCTAATTAGTTTTTGTAGATTAGTTGTATTTCTGATTAAGGCATTTCCCCTTGGCCGTCCGATCATAAGAACAAAGTAGGATTTAAAGACCCTCTCCTTCCATTCGATGGGGTGTTCTTATGATGTGTAGGGGTGCTGCGCGTTCGTCCTTAATCAGAAATTAAAAACTTACTTTCTGCAAAATCCTAGATCCTGAAATCCTAGGATCTTATTTACATATTTTATTTATGAACCCTAAACTTAATTAAGAATTAAGATTATGAAATATTAATTAGATCTAAAATTGAGAATTTTCAGATCTAAGACATATTCATAAAATTGGGTTCGGGCTTGGGTAGCTCAATTAGGTCTAAGCGGTTGATCAAACCGAATCAAGAGTTGGTTAGATGGGATCAACAATGCTTAAATTGACCAGCCTAATAGGATTAAGTCTGGGTCAAGATCGAGTCACGTGAGTGATCGATCAAGCTAAGACCTAATTAGGCTCAGATGGTTAGAGTCTGGATTGTAGGCTAACCCTGATTGGTTCTGACTCAATAATTTGGTGTCTAAGGTAAGTTTGGCAGATACGACCGACTGATTTTTAATTGAGAGCTACTCGACTCGAATGCATTCTTGTCGAGTTAATGGCATATTCCTTCCACCGGATCTCACTTACCTGGCCATATTTGTTGACTCAGTTCTGATCTGAGGTGGTCAATAATCCGAGCTAACCCATGCCACTAGGTTAGTCATAATTGGTTATGACTATGTCAAGTCTAGTTTAATGAGACCTAAATCAAATCTCCCTAAGAAAAGATTAAGTCTAAGGTCTTCCACCATTGTAGATGTGCGGGCCCTTCCCGGGGTTGATTGTTCTCGGACTGGATACAGTGGCTCAGTTGCACCAGAAAGATGCAACCATGTCTATTAGGCATTGGATGCTATGGGCTGGAGGATGAGTTGGGCTCAATATTTTGGATACGGTGAGAGACTCAATTAGGAATCCAGTCTATGCAAATGGTGGGTCTGACTTAACTAAGGAGTGGATCAATATTTTGGATACGGTGAGATTCATGAATTAGAGACCAAGTTTGGGTGCACCATGATTAGAGAATCATTGAACAAGAGTTGTTCACTCATTGGCTAACCCATCACCAATAACTGTTAGGTGAGGTGATGAGTCAGTTGGTGAGACCGCACCACCCACTAGAAATCATTAATCATGGAGATTTTTGCATCTCTACAGAGGGAGTGTAGGGATCCGAGAAAATAGTGGGAAGCTAATTTGTTTAAAAATAAAATCTCTAAATAAATTGGTCAAGTCAAAATTACAATATCTAACTAGAATCTTTGACTCTCTACAGGAAAAATGTCTGCGTCCAACCCATTGGCACGTATCCTGGACACACATAGACTGACTGGACCAATTATAAAGATTGGCTCAGGAACTACAAAATTATTTTGGGTTTTGAGAAGTTAACCCATGTATTGGACCAGGACCCTCCCACCTTACCAGCCCGTCCATCCGTTGAACAGAGAGCGTCTCTGGAAAAATGGATAGACGAAGATAATAAGGCCAGATATTACATGTTGGGCTCGATGTCTGATGAGCTCCAGCGCCAACATGAAGATATCGGGACTGCTCGCCAAATGTTGGCTCACCTGCAGGAGATGTTTGGTGAACAGAGTCGCGCAGCCAAATATCAAGTCACGAAATGACTTTTTAAGGCTAAGATGCGTGATGGGCAGTCAGTCCAAGATCACTGTCTGACAATGATCAAGGACATGGAAGAGCTTGAGAAGCTCGGTGTGAAGTTGGACTTGGACCTGCAGAATGATATTATTCTGCAATCCTTGACTGATGCATATGGGCAATTCATCATGAATTACCACATGCATAAACTTCAAAATTCCTTGGCCGAATTAATGAATATGCTGGTTACCGCTGAGCTTTCTATGAAAGGTTCTAAAGGCTCAGTTCTTGCTATGGAAACGGACTTCTTCCAAAAGAAAGTCTTTATGGAAAGAAAAAGAAGTCTGTGAAAAAGCAAAAGGTGGAAGGATCAAAGAAGAAAGAAGGCAGAAGCCGAAGAAAAAGGCCGATGGTCAAAGGAAAGTGTTTCCATTGCAACAGCGACGGCCATTGGAAGCGGAACTGCCCTACTTACCTGGCCACCCTGAAGAACAAGAAGGAAGGTCCTTCTGGAGGTATGCTCGTTATTGAGTCTAACCTTACGGTTTCTTCTGCATCCAGTTGGGTGCTTGACTCTGGTTCTAGTGCTCATCTGTGCACTTCTATGCAGGGTCTTGAGGATAGCAGGAGGCTGAGGGATGGAGACATGATCCTACGCATCGGTAATGGAGCAAGAGTTGCTGCAGTAGCCGTGGGAACATACCCTCTTCGATTACCATCTGGTTTAGACTTAGTTTTGAAAGACTGTTATTATGTGCCTGCAGCTAGCAGGAATTTGATTTCTGTTTCATGCTTAGCACAAGAAGGTTATGTGATCACCTTCTTTAAGGACCATTGTAACATTCTTTATGAAAGAAATAAAATTGCAAATGGTTTCCTTATTAATGGTCTTTATCAGCTACATATTGATGTACCTGTTCTAACTATCGAGCAAAACGTGAATGCAAATCAAACGACCTAGGGATAGTCCAAATGACAGATATCTATGGCACCTGAGATTAGGTCATATAGCAGAAGATAGGATCAACAAATTGGAGAAAAATGGGCTATTGAGTCCATTGACTTTCGAGTCATATCCAACTTGTGAATCTTGTCTTCAAGGCAAAATGACTAAACTCCCTTTTGTTGGACATGGGGAGAGGGCCACAGATCTCCTTGCCCTAGTACATACTGATGTGTGCGGCCCATTTGATGTGCCGGCTAGAGGCAATTTTGTCTACTTCATTACCTTTACCGATGATCTGTCTAGGTATGGGTATGTGTATCTTATGAGACACAAGTCTGAAGCTTTTGAAAAGTTCAAAGAATTCAGACATGAAGTAGAAAAACAAACTGGAAAAACCCATTAAGGTTCTTCGATCAGATCGAGGAGGTGAATACCTTAGCCGGGAATTCCTAGACTATCAAAAGGAAAATGGCATAGTCTCTCAATGGACTCCACCAGGAACACCTCAACTCAACGGGGTTTCAGAATGGAGAAATCGGACCTATTGGATATGGTTCGATCCATGATGAGCTTCACAGACCTCCCTGATTTTCTTTGGGGACACTCATTGTTAACTTCAATCTATCTACTGAATAGGGTTTCCTCTAAAACCGTTCCTACCACACCGTATGAGATATGGCACGGTAAGAAACCAAGTCTGAGTCATCTCAGAATTTGGGGTTGTCCGGCTCATGTCAAAAGACAACAAGCGGACAAGTTAGAGTTTAGGTCCTTTAGAGCTCGATTCATAGGATATCCTAAAGAGTCATTAGGATACTATTTCTACATTCCAGAAGACCACAATGTGATTGTGAGTCGACATGCCATCTTTCTTGAAAAATAGTTTATTCAAGATAGCGGCATTGGAAAAGCAGATTAAGCTTGATGAGAAAGTCTCACAAGCAGAACGAGCTAAGGACCAAGTGGAACCAAATCAGGTTGAGCCAATAAGAACACTACCTCCTCCACCTCGTAGATCGGAAAGAGTTTCCCATCCCCCTGAAAGATACTTAGGTATTATTTCAGAGGATGTAGAGGAAATGTTCCTCGTAGGTAATGGTGCTCATGGTGATGATCCCAAAACCTATAATGAGACGATATCAGAGGTATAGTACTTATTGGATGTAAATGGATCTACAAGAGAAAGATTGGTGCAGATGAAAATATGGAGACATTCAAGACTAGATTAGTGGCAAAAGGTTATAGTCAATGTGAAGGCATTGACTATCAGGATATCTTTTCGTCAGTTGCTATGCTAAAATCCATCCGCACATTGCTTGCTGTTGCAGCCTATTTCGATTATGAAATATGGCAAATGGACGTGAAAATGGCATTCTTAAATGGATATCTTGAGGAAGATATCTATATGGAACAGCCGCTAGGTTTCACATCCAGTGATGATGATCATAAGGTATGCAAGCTGCAAAGGTCCATATATGGACTTAAGCAAGCATCTCGGAGCTGGAATACTCATTTTAATGATGTGATCAAAATGTTTAGTTTCATTAAGAATGAGAAGGAGCCATGTATCTTCAAAAAGATCAGTAGGAGCGCTGTTGTCTTTCTCGTATTGTACGTGGATGACATCCTCCTTATTGAAAATGATATTTTCATATTGACCATGGTTAAAATATGGTTATCTAAAGAATTCTCCATGAAAGACCTAGGAGAAGCATCCTTTATTCTAGGAATTAAGGTCTATAGAGATAGACCGAATAGGATGCTAGGACTTTCACAGAAGATGTACATAGAGGAAAGTACTAAAGAGGTTTAGTATGAAAAACTCTAAGAGGAGATTAGTACCCTTCAAGACATGACATTCATCTTTCCAAGAAGATGTGCCCTAGCACACCTGAGGAAATAGAATGCATGAGCAAGATCCCTTATGCTTCAGCAATAGGGAGCCTCATGTATGCCATGTTATGTACACGACCTGATATAGCCCATGCTGTGAGTGTCACGAGCAGATATCAGTCAAATCCAGATGAAGAATATTGGACTTCTGTGAAATGTATCCTTAAGTACTTAAGAAGAACTAAGGATATGATGTTGATCTTTGGTAATGGAGAACTCCAAGTCCAGGGGTATACAGACTCGGATTTTATGTCCGATGTAGATGATCAAAAGTCGACATCTAAAAGTTTATTTGTGTGCAATGGTGGAGCTGTCAGTTGAAAAAATTTCAAGCAGACAGTGATAGTAGATTCCACCATGAAAGCAGAATATATCGCTGCATCAAAAGCTACAAAGGAAGTATTCTGGTACGAGAAGTTTGCCGTAGAGATCGAAGTGATGCCATCAGATGTCATTCCTCTATATTATGACAACAATGGCGCCATAGCCCTTGCTAAGGAGTCGAGGTCTCACCAGAAATTCAAGCACATCGAGCGACAATACCACCTCATCCACGATTATCTCGAGAAGAATTACGTCGAGGTCAAGAGAGTCGACTTTGTAGATAATACGACGGATCTGCTTACAAAGCCATTGGGCCAGCAGAAGATCAAAGCCCACCTTGAGAAGATGGGACTTAGATTTGTAGCCAATTAGCTTTAGGTCAAGTGGAAGTTTGTTAGATATGTATGCCCTAAAAGCTATAATTGACTGATATTTGTAATACATTTATAGGAATAAAATTATAATTTTGACTATAAATAATAAAATAGATTATTTTCTATCACATATGTGTATTTAGTGTCTATGATATATCCCTTGAGTTAATGGTAATGATAATTCAAGAATTTAAGATAAGAATTTTTATTATTAACTCATAAAATGCTCCTGACCATAGGATCATCATGAGGATGGTGATTGATCCAGAAGGTTAGTGTACAATCGCTTCTTTATAGTAGATGAGTCTTGAGTCTATGGTGTAGAGACATCAGAGTGAGAGTAAAGATACTTATTAGAGAACGAGGGCATTGAGTGTGACCACCTCAAGTAGTCATAAGAAAGTCTACCTTCTCATCGATGACTGACTCGAAGCTGCAGTGGTGTATCTGGTTCTTTGACCTGAGGTGCATCGCCAGTTTACCATGAGGGTGTTATAGTTTGACTACACCATGACTCGGTCTCCTAGCCATTCGAAATCTTGAGGTGTATGTTGGCTATACCATGTTCATTGTAGGAATTGGATTGCACCAAGATGGAATCTATCTACCTCGGTGGATGAGGAGCAGCCCTATGATGATCATGAGAATCAAGTCCATAAGCCCATGGCTATGGCAGAGAGTGAAATAATAGAAAGAATTTCTATTAAGATTTTCACATCGGACTTGAATCAAATGATTAAATCATATGATAGAAATTAGGGTTTGATGAGTTCACCTTAATCCTAATCTGATTGGGGCTCAAGATAGAAGAACTTAATCATACAAGTAGCTACACCAAGAGGTTCATTTTTAGTTTTGATGGGTTGTCACCATATACTGCTAGATGTCACTGATGGATTTTAGGAGCAATTAGAATGATTTAGATGATCGATCATTCTAGTTGTCTAAATCAGAAGGGTTCTGATCCATTGAAAGAAATTTCGATGATGTTGATGATGGAGATCACTATATATCCCATTACCATACAGAACTGAATCAAACTAGGTCACACAAACAAGGGTTTAGATTTGGATATCATCAATTGAACAAATCTAGTTCAATTGATTTGAATTAGATTCAATTAGGTTCAAGAAAATCGTGCTAGCACACAATTGAACCTAACATTCTTCTTTTTCTATCATTAAAAATTATTTTAACTAAGCCAAATGAGTTTGTGCTCACTCAGGTACCTTTACCTAGCCTGACTGAAGCTTATCCAGATCAGAAAAGGATTATCTTAATTTATGAGATAAATTAAAGACAACACCTGCTATTTTTCATCACCTGCTAATTCTTATCCTTTGACTTTGGTCAAACGTTGATCTTTGACCCTTGGACATGTTAGATATATGTGCCCTAGAAGCCAGAATTGGCTGACACTTATAATACACTTTTAGGAGCAAAATTATAATTTTAACTATAATCAATAAAATAAATTATTTTCTATCACATATGTGTATTTAGTGTCTGTGATACATCCTTTGAGTTAATGATAATTCATATTTTCAAAGTTGAAAATTTAAAATATGAATAATCATTATTAACTCATAAAATGCTCCCAACCATAGGATCATCACGAGGATGGTGATTGATCCAAAAGGTTGGTGTACAATCACTTCTTTTTAGTAGATGAGTCTTGAGTCTACGGTGTGGAGATACCGAAGCGAGAGTACAGGTACTCGTTAGAGAACGAGGGCACTGAGCGTGACCACCTCGAGTAGTCATTAGGAAGTCTACCTTCTCGTCAATGACTGACTCGATGCTGTAATGGTGTGTCTAGTTCTTTGACCTAAGGTGCATCGGCAGTTCACCTTGAGGGTGTTATAGTTTGACTATACCATAACTCAATCTCCTAGCCATTCGAAATCCTGAGGTGTATGTTGGCTATAGCATGTTCATTGTAGGAACTGGATTGCATCAAGATGAAATCTATCTACCTCGGTGGTAGAGGAGCAGCCCTATGATGATCATGAGAATCAAGTCCAGAAGCCCATGGCCATGGCAGAGTGAAATAATAGAAAGAGTTTCTATTTAAGTTTTCACATCGGAACTTGAATCGAATGATTACATCATATGACAGAGACTAGGGTTTGACGAGTTCACCTTAACCCTAATCTGATCGAGGCTTCAAGATAGAAGAACTTAATCACACAGGTAGCTGCACCAAGAGGTTCGCATTCAGCTCTGATGGGTTGCCACCATATACTGCTAGGTGTCACTGGTGGATTTTGAAAGCAATTAGAATGATTTAGATGATCGATCATTCTAGCTGTTCGAATCAGAAGAGTTTTGATCCATCGAAAGGAGTTTCGATGATGTCGATGATAGAGATCATGACATATCTCATTACCATACAGAACTGAACCTAACTGGGTCACACAAATAAGGGTTTGAATCTGGTGATCATCAATTGAACTGATCCAGTTCAATTGATCTGAATGAGATTCAATTAGGTTCAAGAAAATCATGCTAGCACTCGATTGAACCTAACGTTCTTCTTTTACTATCATAAATAGTTATCCCGACTGAGCCAAAGGAGTTTGTGCTCGATCAGAGGCCTTCACTTGGTCTGACTGGAGCTTATCCAGGTTAGAAAAGGGTTGTCTTATTTTGTAAGATAATATCTGCTATTTTTGGTCATCTGCTATTTTTCGTCCTTTGACTTTGGTCAAAAGTTGACCTTTGACTGATCAAATGTTGACCATTGACACTTTGACTTTTGTCCATGTATCATGCACCTATTAGAGAGCTGGTGGGGGCTTGTCCCCCTGCCAGAACTTGGTAAGGAGGAGGGCGCACGCCACCCTTGGTGTGTGCCCAAGCTGGAGGCGCCCAGGAGTCCTTGTTGGACAGGGACTCCATCTTCCTTTTGGATTCCGATTAGACTTCTCCTAAGAACCAAGTTTGACTGGTCTTAAGTGCCATCTAAGGAGGAATTCAAGAGACTCTATTTTCACCAATCAGATTTAGATCTGATTTCATAAAGAGTTATGATTGATTGAGAAGAAGAGGAGTTGGATCATGCATAATCTATAAATAAGACCCTGCATCCAACTCAAAAAGCATCTGAGAATTCTCCATGCCCCAAGGCTGGTTCTCTCCTCCTCCTCCACGCCAAGCCCATCTTCTCCCTCTCCTCTTCATGCCCAAAGTGGTTTAGGATCCAAGTTGGTGCAATCCAGACGAGAGAAAGACGACAGAAAGCTAGAAGGCTGCGCTGCTGCAAAGAACAACTGCTGATCTTCGAAAGGTGTTTTAAAGATCTTCCAAATCAGATTCAGATCTGATTTTTAGAGACGTGATAGAGAAGAAGAGGATCTCTAGATCCAGTTTGAGTGGATACCGATAGAAGCCAGGCGCCAGGCACTTGCGTGGCTAGATCTAGAATCTTCCGCTGCTTATAGGATCATCAACGAATAATAGGATTATCCTACATCAAGATAAATTAAATTTGATTTAATTTATCTAAATTTATTTTAATTATTAAAATAATAAATATCAGATATGAAACATCCCAGATCTGATCTAGATCAAAGAAAAAAATTTTTAAAATATATCTCTTGATCCGATCAGATCTGAACGAACCTGATCCGAAAAATTAGAATTTTTCTTCAGGACATCTATCCATATGTCATGCACTTATTGGAGACCAGATAGGAGCTTATCCCTGAAGGAAGAATCCTGAGATTTTTTGGATCAGATTCATTTAGATCTGATTAGATCAAGAGGTATATTTTAAAATCTTTTTTCTTAAATCCAAATCAGATCTGATACTTTTCAGATCTGATATTAACATCTGATAAATAAAAAAATTAAATTAAATTAAAACTAAATTAATTTTATCTTGATCATGAGTAATCTGATTATCCGTTGATGATTCTGTGAAAGCTCTGAGGTTCTGGATCTAGCCACGCAAGCGTCTGACCTCTATCGGTATCCACTTAGGCTGGATCTAGAGATCTTCTCTTTCTCTCTCTTTTTTTTCCAAAAATCAGATCTAGATCTGATTTGGAGGATCTTCAAAATACCTTCTGAAGATCGCCCGTTATCTCTGCAGCAGTACTGCCTTCTTTCTTTTTCGTCAGTCTTTTCTTACCTGACTCGCACTAATCTGAAGAACCCAACTTTCTTGGGCATGGGGAGGAGAGAGATGACCAGATGGTGGCATGAAGAAGGGAGAGGGATAGCCTTGGGGCATGGCTAGGAGAGAAGTTCATAAAAAGTGGGCGCAGACAGATTCTATTTATAGACTCTGCTGCGCCATGCAGTACTGCATCATCCCGGCCAATCACATTGCTTCGTTCAATCAGATCTAAATCTGATTGGTGGAATAAGAGATCCATGGATTCATCCTAAGGTGGTGCCTAAGATTGGTCAAAGTCTATAGGTGAGGGTCACCTAGTTTGAATCCAACAAGCAATCTGGAGTTCCATTCGTATGGAACTCCAGCATCCCTATCCATGGGCGCATGCCATCAGGCGTGCACCCCCTTTCTTTCCAATTTCTAGAGAGGGGACAAGCCCCTATCTGCTCTCTAATAAGTGCGCGACACATGGGCAGATGTCCAAGGATCAAAGGTCAATGTTTGACCAAAGTCAAAGTATAAGAATTAGTAGGTGATGAAAAATGGCAGGTGTTGTCTCAAATTTATCTCATAAATTAAGACAATCCTTTTCTGACTTGGACAAGCTCCAGTCAGACCAGGTAAAGGTACCTGAGTGAGCACAAACTCATTTGGCTCAGTCGAGATAACTTTTAATGATAGAAAAAGGAGAACGTTAGGCTCAATCGTGTGCTAGCACGATTTTCTTGAACCTAATTGAATCTTATTCAAATCAATTGAACTGGTTAGTCCAATTGATGATATCCAGATCCAAACCCTTATTTGTGTGATCCAGTTAGGATTCAGTTCTGTATGGTAATGGGATATGTCATGATCTCCATCATCGACATCATCGAAACTTCTTTCGATGGATCAGAACTCTTCTGATTCAGACAACTAGAATGATCGATCATCTAAATCATTCTAATTGCTCCCAAAATCCACCAGTGACACCTAGCAGTATATGGTGGCAACCCATCAAAACTGAAAATGAACCTCTTGGTGCAGCTACTTGTGTGATTAAGTTCTTCTATCTTGAGCCCCGATCAGATTAGGGTTAAGGTGAACTCGTCAAACCCTAATTTCTATCATATGATTTAATCATTCGATTCAAGTCCGATGTGAAAATCTTAATAGAAACTCTTTCTATTATTTCACACTCTGCCATGGCCATGGGCTTATGGACTTGATTCTCATGATTATCATAGGGCTGCTCCTCATCCACCGAGGTAGATAGATTCCATCTTGGTGCAATCCAAGTTCCTACAATGAACATGCTATAGCCAACATACACCTCAGGATTTCCATATGGCTAGGAGATCGAGTAATGGTGTAGTCAAACTATAACACCCTCAAGGTGAACTGCCGATGCACCTCAGGTCAAAGAACCAGACACACTACTGCAGCATCGAGTCAGTCATTCGACGAGAAGGTAGACTTCCTAATGACTACTCGAGGTGGTCACGCTCAGTGCCCTCGTTCTCTAACGAGTACCTGTACTCTCGCTCCGGTGTCTCCTACACCGTAGACTCAAGACTCATCTACTAAAGAGAAGCGATTGTACACCAACCTTTCGGATCAATCACCATCCTCGTGATGATCCTATGGTCGGGAGCATTTTATGAGTTAATAATGATTATTCATGTCTTAAATTTTCAACTCTTGAAAATATGAATTATCATTACCATTAACTCAAAGGATGTATCACAGACACTAAATACACATATGTGATAGAAAATAACCCATTTTATTATTTATAGTCAAAATTATAATTTTGCCCCTAGAAGTGTATTACAAGTGTCAGCCAATTCTGGCTTCTAGGGCACATATATCTAACAATCTCCCACTTGTCCTAAAGCCAATTGGCTACAAGTCTAAGTCCCATCTTCTCAAGGTGGGCTTCGATCTTCTGCTGGCCCAACGGCTTTGTAAGTGGGTCTGCCACATTATCTGCGGAGTTGACTCTCTTGACCTCGACGTAACCCTTCTCGAGGTAATCGCGGATGAGGTGGTATCGCCGCTCAATGTGCTTGGATTTCTGGTGAGACCTCGGCTCCTTAGCAAGGGCTATGGCGCCATTGTTGTCGCAGTATAGAGGAATGGCATCTGATGGCATTACTCCAATTTCTGCAGCAAACTTCTTGTACCAGAATGCTTCCTTTGCAGCCTTCTGATGCAGCGATATATTCTGCTTCCATGGTGGAATCTGCTATCACAGTTTGCTTGGAACTCTTCCAGCTGACAGCTCCACCATTGCACACAAACAGACTTCCAGATGTCGACTTTCGATCATCTATATCGGACATGAAAGTCCGAGTCTGTGTATCCCTGGAACTTGGAGTTCTCCATTACCAAAGACCAACATCATATCCTTAGTTCTTCTCAAGTACTTAAGGATACATTTCACAGAAGTCCAGTGTTCTTCACCTGGATTTGACTGATATCTGCTTGTGACACTCACAGCATGGGCTATATCAGGTCGTGTACATAGCATGGCATACATGAGGCTCCCTATTGCAGAAGCATAAGGGATCTTGCTCATGCGTTCTATTTCCTCAGGTGTGCTGGGGCACATCTTCTTGGAAAGATGAATACCATGTCTGAAGGGTATTAATCCCCTCTTAGAGTTTTTCCATACTAAACCTCTTTAGTACTTCCTCTATGTACATCTTCTGTGAAAGTCCTAGCATCCTATTCGGTCTATCCCTATAGACCTTAATTCCTAGAATAAAGGATGCTTCACCTAGGTCTTTCATGGAGAATTCCTTGGACAACCACATTTTGACTGATGTCAACATGGAAATATCATTCCCAATAAGGAGGATGTCATCCACGTACAATACGAGGAAGACAACAGCGCTCCCACTGACCCTTTTTGAAAACACATGGTTCCTCTCTTCATTTTTGATGAAACCAAACTTTTTGATCACATCATTGAAATGAGTGTTCCAGCTCCGAGATGCTTGCTTAAGTCCATATATGGACCTTTGCAGCTTGCAAACCTTTTGATCAGTATCACTGGATGTGAAACCTAGCGGCTGTTCCATATAGATATCTTCCTCAAGATATCCATTTAAGAATGCCGTTTTCACGTCCATTTGCCATATTTCATAATCGAAATAGGCTGCAACAGCAAGCAATGTGCGGATGGATTTTAGCATAGCCTACTGGGAAAAGGTATCCTGATAGTCAATGCCTTCGCGTTGACTATAACCTTTTGCCACTAGTCTAGCCTTGAATGTCTCCACATTCCCATCTGCACCAATCTTTCTCTTGAAGATCCATTTACACCCAATAGGTACTATACCTTCTGGTGGATCTACCAAGGTCCAGACTTGGTTTGAGTGCATCGAGTCAATTTCTGACTGCATTGCCTCTAGCCATTTCTCGGAGTCGATATCTGATATCGCCTCGTTGTAGGTTTTGGGATCATCACCATGAGCACCATTACCTACGAGGAACATTTTCCTCTACATCCTCTGAAATAATACCTAAGTATCTTTCAGGGGGATGGGAAAACTCTTTCCGATCTACGAGGTGGAGGAGGTAGTGTTCTTTATTGGCTCAACCTGATTTGGTTCTACTTGGTCCTTAGCTCGTTCTGCTTGTGAGACTTTCTCATCAAGCTTGATCTGCTTTCCAATGCCGCTATCTTGAATAAACTATTTTTCAAGAAAGATGGCATGTCGACTCACAATCACATTGTGGTCTTCTGGAATGTAGAAATAGTATCCTAATGACTCTTTAGGATATCCTATGAATCGAGCTCTAAAGGACCTAAACTCTAACTTGTCCGCTTGTTGTCTTTTGACATGAGCCGGACAACCCCAAATTCTGAGATGACTCAGACTTGGTTTCTTACCGTGCCATATCTCATACGGTGTGGTAGGAACGGTTTTAGAGGGAACCCTATTCAGTAAGATAGATTGAAGTTAACAATGAGTGTCCCCAAAGAAAATCAGGGAGGTCTGTGAAGCTCATCATGGATCGAACCATATCCAATAGAGAGTCCGATTTCTCCATTCTGAAAAACCCCGTTGAGTTGAGGTGTTCCTGGTGGAGTCCATTGAGAGACTATGCCATTTTCCTTGAGATAGTCTAGGAATTTTCGGCTAAGGTATTCACCTCCTCGATCTGATCGAAGAACCTTAATGGGTTTTCCAGTTTGTTTTTCTACTTCATGTCTGAATTCTTTGAACTTTTCAAAAGCTTCAGACTTGTGTCTCATAAGATACACATACCCATACCTAGACAGATCATCGGTAAAGGTAATGAAGTAGACAAAATTGCCTCTAGCCGGCACATCAAATGGGCCGCACACATCAGTATGTACTAGGGCAAGGAGATCTGTGGCCCTCTCCCCATGTCCAACAAAAGGGAGTTTAGTCATTTTGCCTTGAAGACAAGGATTCACAAGTTGGATATGACTCAAAAGTCAATGGACTCAATAGCCCATTTTTCTCCAATTTGTTGATCCTATCTTCTGCTATATGACCTAATCTCAGGTGCCATAGATATCTGTCGTTTGGACTATCCCTAGGTCGTTTGGCATTCACGTTTTGCTCGATAGTTAGAAAATAGGTACATCAATATGTAGCTGATAAAGACCATTAATAAGGAAACCATTTGCAATTTTATTTCTTTCATAAAGAATGTTACAATGGTCCTTAAAAAAGATAATCACATAGCCTTCTTGTGCTAAGCATGAAACAGAAATCAAATTCCTGCTAGTTGCAGGCACATAATAACAGTCTTTCAAAACTAAGTCTAAACCAGATGGTAATCGAAGAGGGTATGTTCCCACGGCTACTGCAGCAACTCTTGCTCCATTACCGATGCGTAGGATCATGTCTCCATCCCTCAGCCTCCTGCTATCCTCAAGACCCTGCATGGAAGTGCACAGATGAGCACTAGAACCAGAGTCAAGCACCCAACTGGATGTAGAAGAAATCGTAAGGTTAGACTCAATAACGAGCATACCTCCAGAAGGACCTTCCTTCTTGTTCTTCAGGGTGGCCAGGTAAGTAGGGCAGTTCCGCTTCCAATGGCCGTCGCTGTTGCAATGGAAAATACTTTCCTTTGCCATCGGCCTTCTTTCTTCGGCTCTGCCTTCTTCTTCTTTGATCCTTCCACCTTTTGCTTTTTCACAGACTTCTTTTTCTTTCCATAAGACTTTCTTTTGGAAGAAGTCCGTTCCATAGCAAGAACTGAGCCTTTAGAACCTTTCATAGAAAGCTCAGCGGTAACCAGCATATTCATTAATTCGGCCAAGGAATTCTGAAGTTTATGCATGTGGTAATTCATGATGAATTGCCCATATGCATCAGTCAAGGATTGCAGAATAATATCATTCTGCAGGTCCAAGTCCAACTTCACACCGAGCTTCTCAAGCTCTTCCATGTCCTTGATCATTGTCAGACAGTGATCTTGGACTGACTGCCCATCACGCATCTTAGCCTTAAAAAGTCATTTTCGTGACTTGATATTTGGCTGCGCGACTCTGTTCACCAAACATCTCCTGCAGGTGAGCCAACATTTGGCGAGCAGTCCCGATATCTTCATGTTGGCGCTGGAGCTCATCAGACATCGAGCCCAACATGTAATATCTGGCCTTATTATCTTCGTCTATCCATTTTTCTAGAGACGCTCTCTGTTCAAGTAGATGGACGGGCTGGTAAGGTGGGAGGGTCCTGGTCCAATACATGGGTTAACTTCTTGGAACCCAAAATAATTTTGTAGTTCCTGAGCCAATCTTTATAATTGGGTCCAGTCAGTCTATGTGTGTCCAGGATACGTGCCAATGGGTTGGACGCAGACATTTTTCTATAGAGAGTCAAAGATTTCTAGTTAGATATTGTAATTATGACTTGACCAATTTATTTAGAAATTTTATTTTTAAATAAATTAGCTCCCACTATTTTCTTGGATCCCTACACTTTCTCTGTAGAGATGCAAAAATCTCCATGATTAATGATTTCTAGTGGGTGGTGCGGTCTCACCAACTGACTCATCACCTCACCTAACAGTTATTGGTGATGGGTTAGCCAATGAGTGAACAACTCTTGTTCAATGATTCTCTAATCATGGTGCACCCAAACTTGGTCTCTAATTCATGAATCTCACCGTATCCAGAATATTGATCCACTCCTTAGTTAAGTCAGACCCACCATTTGCATAGATTGGATTTCCTAATTGAGTCTCTCACCGTATCCAAAATATTGAGCCCAATCCATCCTCCAGCCTATAGCATCCAATGCCTAATAGACATGGTTGCATCTTTTCGGTGCAACTGAACCACTGTAACAGTCGAGAACAATCAACCCCGAAAAGGGCCCGCACATCTACAATGGTGGAAGATCTTAGACTTAATCTTTTCTTAGGAAGATTTGATTTAGGTCTCATTAAACTAGACTTGACATAGTCATAACCATTATGACTAATCTAGTGGTATGGGTTAGCTCGAATTATTGACCACCTCAGATTAGAACTGAGTCAACAAATATGGCCAAGTAAGTGAGATCGATGGAAGGAATATGCCATTAACTCGATAAGAATGCATTTAAGTCAAATAGCTCTCAATTAAAAATCAGTCGATCGTATTTGCCAGACTTACCTTAGACACCAAATTGTTGAGACAGAACCAATCGAATTAGCCTACAATCCAGACTCTATCCATTGAGCCTAATTAGGTCTTAGCTTGATCGATCACTCACATGACTCGATCTTGATCTAGACTTAATCCTATTAGGCTGATCAATTTAAGCATTGTTGATCCCATCTAACCGACTCTTGATTCGGTTTGGTCAACCGCTAGACCTAATTGAGCTACCCAAGTTCGAACCCAGTTTTATGAATATATCTTAGATCTAAAATTCTCAATTTTAGACCTAATTGATATTTCATAAACTTAATTCTTAATTAAGTCAAGGTTCTTGAATAAAACATGTAAATAAGATCCTAGAATTTCAAATCTAGGATTTTGTAGAAAGTAAGTTTTTAATTTTTGATTAAGGATGAACGCGTAGCACCCCTACACATCATAAGAATACTCCATCGAATGGGAGGAGAGGGTCTTTAAGCCCTACTTTGTTCTTATGACCGGATAGCCAAGGGAAATGCCTTAATCAAAAATATAACTAATCTACAAAAACTAATTAGATCTAAGCATATATCTTATATAAAAAATAGATCTAATTAAAACATATTTTGTATATATCACATATATCATGCATATATATTTTTCAGATCTAAATTATCTCATAATCATCTAAAAAATTAAATTTAAATTTGATCTTATTAAATAAAATTTAATCTAGACCTATTTGCAGAACTATTCTACAATTAGTCTAATCATGCAACTATCATATCTCATATGAATAAATTAATTTTATTTTATTTTCTATTTTTAAATCTAATTATAATATTTATAATATTAAAAAATAAAAAATAAATAGATTTAAAAATTATATTTAATCAAATAAAAAATATGATTATGCTAGACTATATGTAGAATAATTCTATTCCTAGTCTAGTTATGTATCTCATACATATTAGATCTAGATCAATTAATTTTAATTTTTTATTTTCTAATTTTAGATCTAATCATATTTTATGTGATATCTAAAATTACTAATTTATCAGATTAAAATTAGATCTAAATAAATTTAATAAAAACCTGGCTCTGATACCAATTGAAGGGAGAATCCTAAGATTTCTCGGATTAGGTTTGTTCAGATCTGATTAAATCGAGAGGCATATTTTAAAAATTTTTCTCTCAGATTCAGATCAGATCTGACACTTTTTAGATCTGATATTAGCATCTGATAAATAAAAAAATTAAATTAAATTAAAACTAAATTAATTTTATCTTGATCCTGGGTAATCTGATTATCCGTTGATGATTCTATGAAAGCTCTGAGGTTCTGGATCTAGCCACGCAAGCGCCTGACCTCTATCGGTATCCACTCGGATTGAATCTAAAGATCTTTTTTTTTTCTTTTTTTTTTTAAAAATCAGATCTGGATCTGATTTGGAGGATCTTCAAAATACCTTCTGAAGATTGCTCGTCGTCTCTGCAGTAGTGCTGCCTTCTTCCTTTTTTGTTAGCCTTTTCTTGTCTGACTCACACTAATCTGAAGAACCTAACTTTCTTGAATGTGGGGAGGAGAGAGAGGGCCAGATGGTGGCATGGAGAAGGAAGAGGGGTAGCCTTGGGGCGTGGCTAGGAGAGAAGTTCATAAAAAATGGGTGTAGACAAGGTTTATTTACAGATTCTGCTGCGCCATGCAGTGTTGCATCACCCCGATCAATCACGTTGCTTCATTCAATCAGATCTAAATCTGATTGGTGGGATAAGAGACCCACGGATTTATTTTAAGGTGGTGCCTAAGACTGGTCAAAGTCTATAGGTGAGGGTCACCTAGTTTGGATCCAATAAGCAACCTAGAGTCCCATCCGTATGGGACTCCAGCATCCCTATCCATGGGCGCACGCCATCCTAGGCGTGCACCCCCTTTCTTTTCAATTTTTAGAGAGAGGACAAGCCCCTATTTGCTCTTCAATAAGTGTGTGACACATGGGCAGATATCTAAGGGTCACAGGTCAATGTTTGACCAAGTCAAAGTACAAAAATTAGTAGGTGACGAAAAATGGTAGGTATTGTCTCAAATTTATCTCATAAATTAAGATAATTCTTTTCTGACTTGGACAAGCTCTAGTTAGACCAGGTAAAGGTACCTGAGTAAGTATAAACTTATTTAGCTCAGTCGAGACAACTTTTATGATAGAAAAAGGAGAACGTTAGGCTCAATCGTGTGCTAGCACGATTTTCTTGAACCTAATTGAATCTTATTCAAATCAATTGAACTGGGTTAGTCCAATTGATGATTTTCAGATCCAAATCCTTATTTGTGTGACCCAGTTAGGTTCAGTTATGTATGGTAATGGGATATGTCATGATCTCCATCATCGAAACTTCTTTCGATGAATCAGAACTTTTCTGATTCACACAACTAGAATGATCTATCATCAAAATCATTCTAGTTGCTCCTAAAATCCATCAGTGATACCTAGCAGTATATGGTGGTAATCCATCAAAATTGAAAATGAACCTCTTGGTGTAGTTACTTGTGTGATTAAGTTCTTCTATCTTGAGTCTCGATCAGATTAGGGTTAAGGTGAACTCGTCAAACCCTAATTTTTATCATATAATTTAATCATTTGATTCAAGTCCGATGTGAAAACCTTAATAGAAACTCTTTCTATTATTTCATATTCTGCTATGGCCATGGGCTTATGGACTTGATTCTTATGATTATCATAGGGCCGCTCCTCATCCACCAAGGTAGATAGATTCCATCTTGGTGTAATTCAATTCCTACAATGAACATGCTATAGCCAACATACACCTCCAGATTTTGAATGGCTAGAAGACTGAGTCATGGTGTAGTCAAACTATAACACCCTCAAGGTGAACTATCGATGCACCTCAGGTCAAAGAATCAGACACACCACTACAGCATCGAGTCAGTCATCGACGAGAAGGTAGACTTTCTTATGACTACTCAAGGTGGTTACGCTCAGTGCTCTCGTTCTCTTTAGAGTACCTATACTTTCGCTCTGGTATCTCTACACCGTAGACTCAAGACTCATCTACTATAAAGAAGCGATTGTACACTAACCTTTCGGATCAATCATCATTCTCATGATGATCCTACGGTTAGGAGTATTTTATGAGTTAATAAACAAAAATTTATGTCTTAAATTTTTAACTCTTGAAAATATGAATTATTATTACCATTAACTCAAGAGATGTATCACAGACACTAAATACACTTATGTGATAGAAAATAATCCATTTTATTATTTATAGTCAAAATTATGATTTTATCCTTTAGAAGTGTATTACAAGTGTTAGCCAATTTTGGCTTCTAGGGCACACATATCTAACAGTCTCCTCCCTAAAAATTGAAAAGGAGGGGGCGCACGTCTAGGATGGCATGCGCCCATGGATAGGGATGCCTGGAGTCCCATACAGATGGAACTCCAGGTTGCTTCTTGGATTCAAACTAGGTGACTCTCACCTATAGACTTTGACCAGTCTTAGGCGCCACCTTAGGATGAATCTATGGGTCTCTCATTTGATCGGATCAGGTGATGTCATCCCACCAATCAGATTTAGATTTGATTAAACGAAGCAACGTGATTGGTCGAGGTGATGTGGCACTGCATAGCGCAGCAAGGTCTATATAAGACCTGTCTGCGCCCACTTTTTAGAGACTCCTCTCCTAGCCATGCCCCAAGGCTGTTCCTATCCCTTCTCCATGCCACCTTCAGGCCATCTCTCTCCTCTCCACACCCAAGGATAGTTGGGCTTCAGATTAGTGCGATTCAAGCAAGAAAAAACTGACGAGAAAGGAAGAAGGCAGCAGTGCTGCAGAGACGACTGCTAATCTTTGAAAGAAGTTTCGATGATCCTCCAAATTAGATCCAGATCTGATTTTTTTAAAAAAAAAGAAAAGAAGAAGATCTCTAGATCCAGTCCGAGTGGATATCGGTAGAGGCCAGGCACTTACGTGGCTAGATTCAGAACCTCAGGGCTTCAGCGGGATCATCAACAGGTAATCAAATTACCTAGAATCAAGGTAAAATTAATTTAAATTTAATCTAATTTAATTTTCTTATTTATCAAATCATAAAATAAGATCTGAAAAATGTCAGATCTGATTAGGATCTAAGAGAAAATTTTTAAAATATGCCTCTCGATCCAATCAGATCTAAACGAACATGATCCCCAAAAATAAAGATTTTTTCTTCAGATACTGCTGCCAATTTTGTAGCAATAGGGTTAAATAAAGAGCGCTCCCTATAATAGGAGGAGAGGACTTGCCAGCGCTTTCGATCTCCATTTAGAAGATAGAAAAATATAGGCCCTCAAAATCATCGATCTTAGAGTCCTTAAAGAAGAGACTGGCAGCCTTCACCCTCGAGGCGG
The DNA here is from genome assembly GCA_006176705.1 of Cocos nucifera. Lineage (NCBI taxonomy): Eukaryota > Viridiplantae > Streptophyta > Magnoliopsida > Arecales > Arecaceae > Cocos > Cocos nucifera. The sequence continues at coordinate 3,020,009 of QRFJ01000119.1, read as the reverse complement.
TATAATAATTATATGTTTTTGAATGTTTCTATGGGATAGATACTGATGGAGGAGCATATAGAAGTGTCTCAGCCTCTGAAGATGCGAACAAAGCTTGAGTGCCGTGATCCACCTCGATATTACTTTTATCGTCACGACTATGGTCACGATACTAAAGACTGCCATCAGCTTTAAGATGCAATCGAAAGACTCATCAGGAAGGGAAGATTGGACCATTTTGTTCGGTGGAGAACTCCTCCACAACAATCTCCTTCAAGGGCTCGACAGCCATCCCATCAGCCTCAGTAGCCATTTTTCATATCCGAACTGGTGCAACCAGTGAGGCACCTTTTAAAAGGGCAAAATCGTAAGGCTCTAAATGGCCAAGGTCTAGAGATCCGAAGGCCCATTGAAGTCCAAAATAGTCAAGAGCCTGAAATGGTTAGAAGCAAAATGGACAATACCTCACATGTGCAGGTATGGAAGCATAAGCCAGCCATCCAATCTCTTAACCATAATAAAAATAATTATTGTTGGGGATAAACCCGGCTCCCACCGAAGTCCAATCAAATGCTTAGCCGACAATGCAACCGGTAGTCACGGAAAAGCTTCAGCGGACAAGCCTTAGCCGAGCTCCTTGCGGACTTCTTCAATGGTCGGGCTTCTACGAAAGTCGGACTCCTTGCGGACTCCTCCAGCGATCGAACTTCTACGAAAGTCGGACTTCTTGCGGACTCCTCCAGCGGTCGGGCTTCTACGAAAGTCGGACTCCTTATGGACTCTTTCAGTGGCCGAACTTCTACGAAAGCCGGACTCCTTGCGGATTTCTTCAGCGATCGAGTTTCTACGAAAGTCGGACTCCTTGCAGACTCCTTCAGCGGTCGAACTCCTCAATGGCCGAACTTCTACAGACTGTTGATGGATTCCTACAGACGATCCCACTACTAAACGGTTACACGACAATAACGATCGGTATTTATCAAGTCAATAATGATCGGCATTTATCAAGTCAATAATGATCGACATTGATCAGGACAGTTATGACAATCATTAAACAAGGTAGTTACAACAAGCTTTGCCTATAAAAAGGACCCTCTGATATGCTTAGGCCAGGTTCTAAAAACCCTTCTCTCCTCCTTGAAACTCTGCAGAACTCCATACTGAGCACTCCATATCTGTTGGTCAGAGCTAACTTGACCATCGGAGGGTCCTGTCGGAGCCACCCCCATCGACTCCAAACGAGACTTTATTTTGCAGATCACCGATGGCGACCCATCCTCCTCCACTCCAGCTCGATCCGACGTCAACTAAATTCTGCACCAATAGATTTTGGTGCTAGAAAGAGGGCCCCCTCTGTTCTTGAGGTTTTCTCGATCTAAAAGAAGTGCTCAACGACGATCTCTCCCCAGAGATCTTCCTCCTTTCTCTTTAGAGTTTTTTTCTAAGAGAAGATGCCTCCCAGGAGATCTTGGACCCAACGATCAATGGCCTTCATGGCCCGATCCTGCTCAGATCCATCTATTCCCACTCCAGTCCCGACAACCCAAGTTTCATCTGTAGCTATGATGGATGCGGAGCAATTTAACCTGCTCATCCAATAGGTTCGTGGCCTCACGAAGGCGATGCAGACGATGTAGGCTATACACCAGCAGACCTCGGCATCGACTCAACTGACACAGGATTCTCCAGAGCCCTATGGTCCGGGTCAGGAATGGCCGACTTGGGCTACCCGACCTTCGATCTCTGGAAGAGAGAAGTAAAGGAGGGAAGGCCCCTGCTCGGACCATGACTCGACCTAGGGGGAGACTTCGCACCCATCCTACCAGAAAATCTTGGAGATCAAAGATCGTGAAGATCTCTTGGATCAAAGGCTCTTAGAAATGAGCCGACAGATCGAAGAACTCCATCATAATCGCTCCTCTCATGGTAATGACGTTTGTGCTGACCCTCTTTTTTCGTAGAAAATTATGCAGGAACCGATCCTACCAAACTTCAAGCTTCCACAGTTCGAGAGTTATGATGGGGCCGTCGATCTAGTCGACCACCTCGAAGCCTTTCAGATGATGATGTTGCTCCATAGTGCATCAGATGCTATTTTATGTCGAGCTTTTTTCTTGATACTTAAGGGAGCCATCAGGAATTGGTACTCAATGCTTAAGTCGAATACCATCTTATTGTTTGATCAGATGAGCCAGCAGTTTATAGTCCATTTCGTCAGTAGTCGGCATCCACGCTGAAGTTTGGATTCCTTGATGAATATCAAGCAGAAGCAAGAAAAATCCATCCGGACTTATGTCACTCGATTTAACACTACGGCATTGGAGGTCTGGAACCTAGATCAGTCCATTGCGATGGTCGTGCTCAAGGGCGGCCTTCAAAAGAACGACTTGCTGTTCTCTCTGAAAAAAAAATATCCCAGGAATTTTGCTGACATGCTAGCTCGGGCTGAAGGTTATACCCGGGCTGAGGAGGCCTTCAAGACTAAGGATGATGAAGCCGAAGGTGAGCAGCAAGTCGGCAAGCCGGGTAAGCCCGCAGAAGCAGGAAAGCTAAGTAAAATTCGACCGCATTCTTGAACTCCTTCTGGGCGCAGACAAGCCCGGACTCCCCCTCGGGCCTGCAGGTGGGAAAGCTCCGATGAAAGGATACGCAGAGGTTCTTCCCAACGCCAAGGTTCTCCCCAGTGCTGAGGTTCTCCCCAATGAAGATTTCACAACTACGCCCTCCTTAACTCTCCGAAGACCCAAGTGCTGATGAAAATCAGGAAACAACTTCCGAGATCTGAGAGGATGCGTTCCCACCCCAACAAACGTAATCCCAATAAGTTCTATCTTTATCATCGTGACTACGGCCACGACACTGAGGAGTGCATCCAACTCTAGGACGAGATCGAAGAGCTCGTTAGGTGGGGTAGACTCGGCCGATTCTTATGAAGACGGCCTGAAGGGTGTGAGGATCGGTTGAGAGCGCTACCACCGAGGGAGGAGGATCAAGAAGATCGGCTGCCTCTTGGTGTCATCAATACAATCTCGGGGGGACTTCAATAAGAAGAGGTCAGCGGATCTGAAGGATCGGTGAAGAAACAGAGGACCGAGAAACCTATGATCTTTACCAAGGTGGACGCCTAGAAGGTCCAATTTTCGTACAACGACGTAGTTGTAATCTCTTTGAACATTACCGATTATGATGTACGCTGCATTTTAGTGAATAATGAAAGTTTGACCAATGTGTTGTTTTACGATGCCTTCTAAAAAATGTCCTTATCCGATGGCTACTTGAGGCCTATGAACTCTCCGCTGATAGGATTTACTGGCAACACCGTACCAGTTGAGGGCATAATAACTTTGGTTGTGATAGTAGGACGACGTCCGAAACTAGCCAAAGCACAAGTTGATTTCCTAGTTGTAAGAACTCCGTTCGCCTACAATGCCATTTGTTGGTGCAGAAATCGATCATCATCAGATCCGACTGGAGTAGTGGTGGACGAGATCACCGTCGGGACCTGCAAAATAAAGTCTCATCCAGAGCCGATGGAGGGTGGCTCCGACAGGATCCTCCGACGATCAAGTCAGCTCTGGCCAATAGGAATGGAGTGCTCGAAAATGATTTCTACAGAGTTTAGAGTAGAAAAAAACTTAAAGCATAGAGATCAGAGGTTAGCGATTAGAGGATAGCGTATCTGGAGGATCCTTTTTATAGGAAGAGCTTGATGGTGATAGCTGTAGCTGTCTGATGGTGGGTCACTCGAGACTGCACCAAATTTGATGCGGAGAGGATGGTGTCATCAGGTCGAAAGCGATAGTCATACCGTTCGATAGTGGTGGGCTGCTCGAGGTCTGGCGGAGCTATTGTAGCCTCGCCTGTGACAGACTGACGGTGATCGTTCATCCAGCTTTAATAACCATGACTCTCAGAAAGCAAACATTGATCGATGGACTTCGGCATATATCAATTTCAGGGGAGTTCGGCCAAGGAAAAGTTCGAAAGGAGTTCGACTGCTGAGAGTCCGAAGGAGCTCGGTCGGCTGAAGGGATGGCCGCTTGACGAGTTCGATCGAGGGACAACTGCTGAGGAGTTTGGTCACTGGAAGTTCGAAGGAGCTCGGCCGTTGGGGAGTTTGGCTAAGACCCGACCGCTGAGCAGTTCGACCGACCCTAAGAGTTCGGCTAAGATCCATCCGCTGAAGCTCTTCTGTGGCTACTGGTTACATTAGACCGAGCATCGAACTAGACTTCGATAGGAGCGGGGTTTATCTCCAACAGTAGCCCCCCCACTCTCAAGTTTGAAACTCGAAGGAAGGGAGTGCAGAAAAGGCGACTGCCGAAGTCTTTTTCTGAACTCCATGCTGGTTCAGGTCGAAGCTCGGGGGAGATCTCATCTCCAGCTAAAGTTGATGTTGAAGTTGAGGCTCATGGAAGATCCCATCTCCAATCGAGGTTGAGGTAGGCCTCATCTCCTACGATCGAGGTCGGAGGTTGAGCTCATTGAGGGCGACATTGTCTCCTACAATCGAGGCTGACTCGGAGGAGATCTCTCCTGCAGTCGAGGTCAATACAGACGCTCAGAAAAGATCCGATCTCTGGTCGAGGTTGGCTCGGTCACTCGAGAGAGATCTTATCTTTGACCGAGGTAAGAGATCTTATCTCTAGCCAAGGTTATCGATTGTCGAGGTCATTCGAAAGAGATCTTATCTCTAGCCGAGGTTGTTGCTCGGAAGACATCTTATCTCTGGCCGAGGTAAGAAATCTTTTCTCTAGCCGAGGTTGTCGCGGTCGCTCGAAAGAGATTTTATCTCTGGCCGATGTTGGCTCGGTCGCCCAAGAGAGATCTTATCTCTTGCGACCGAGGTTGATGCGGGCGCTCGCATTAGGATGAGGTTCTCCTCCTGTTCCTAACGGGCTGTGGGGGCACATTCGGACCATCGTCCGTCTTTCCTCATCTCGTCTAAGGTGAACGAGGCCTTCAACTTTGCTCGCATTAGGATGAGGTTCTCCTCATATTCCTAATGGACTGTGGGGGCACATACGGACCATCATCCACGCCTCTTCCTCCATCTCGTTCTTTGTGAATGAGGTCTTCGACTTTGATCACGTTAGGATAAGGTTCTCCTCCTATTCCTAACGGGCTGTGGGGGCATATTCGGACCATCATCCGTCTTCCCCCCATCTCGTCTAAGGTGAACGAGGCCTTCAACTTTGCTCGCGTTAGAACGAGGTTCTCTTTTTGTTCCTAACGAGCTGTGGGGGCACATACGGACCGTCGTCCGCGCCTCTCCCCCCATCTCATCCTTTGTGAATGAGGCCTTCGACTTTGCTCGCATTAGGATGTGGTTCTCCTCCTATTTCTAACGGGCTGTAGGGGCACATTCGGACCGTCGTCCGTCTCCTTCCATCTCATCTAAGGTGAATGAGGCCTTCAACTTTGCTTGCATTAGGATGAGGCTGTGGGGGCACATTCAGACCGTCGTCCATGTCTCTCCCTCCATCTCGTCCTTTGTGAACAAGACCTTTGCTCGAGAGAGATCTTATCTCCGGTCGAAGTTGTCATCGATCGCTCGGGAGAGATCTTATCTCTGGTTGAGGTTGAAGGTCTTTGATCTGCTCGTGTTAGGATGAGGTTCTCCTCCTGTTCCTAACACGGCAACTATCGACTGCTTTTTTTTCTATCATCACATAGTTTTTGCACCCAGAAACAATATTATTTATTGGGAGAGAATTTTATCGAGGGGGAGTTTCTGGTAGCACATCCCCATTTCAGGGTCGTGGGGGCGTTGTTCCTCCGGGTTTCCTTGGGCAGCGAAGCCCGGGCTGGATGACCTCCTCTGTCTCATGCTGGCCTTCTCAATTTGGAGAAAGCTTCTCTTGACTTTGTCGCTGAGAGATAACGAATCGCTGATGTACCAAGCTCCTCCCCGGAATAACATTGATGACACCGTGAGGCGGCCGACCTTGTCGTTTCTGGTTACAGCAGTGGCCTTGGCCAATCTTCTGCTTCAGACTGGCGTCGAAGGAATTTACTCAGCCACCCCTTTCTGATGAGCTCCTTAATTTTATCTCGGAGTTGAATGTATTCCTCAGTATCGTGGCCGTGGTCGCGATGGTAGGGGCATTGCTTGCTTCGATCGCGCATGTTTGGGGGAGACCATAGTCCTTATGGCCTTGGTAGCTCTTTCTTAACCTTCGTGAGCATTCGAGTTCGAGGGGCGTCGAGGGGGGCGTAGTCGCAGAACCTTTCGAGAGGAGGACTTTTTTGCACCCTTTTGTCGGAGCTTCCTCGATGGCGAGCTTGAAAAGGTTGGGCCTTGCTTGCGCTGGGGAGGTCGTGAGCGCGGTCAAACTTCCTATGAAACCTTCTGCGGAAGAACTTCATGCCCCATTATCGGGGCTTTCTTGGAGTCATACTCGAGAGGGAGTTTGGCCTCGCTTGCACTGAACTTCATTCCGATGACGAGCTTTGAGGGGGAGTTTGGTCTTGCTTCTACCGAACTTCATTCCGATGATGAGCTTCGAGGGAGAGTTCGGCCTCGCTTGCACCGAAGTTCATTCTGCTTTTTCGTGAAACCTTCTACGGAAGAACTTCATGTCCCTTTGTTGGGGCTTCCTTAGAGTCATGCTCGAGAGGAAGTTCGGCCTCGCTTGCACCGAACTTCATTTTGATGATGAGCTTTGAGGGAGAGTTTGGTCTTGCTTCCATCGAACTTCATTCCGATGATGAGCTTCGAGGGGGAGTTCGGCCTCGCTTGCGCCAAAGTTCATTCCACTTTTCTGCAAAATCTTCTGCGGGAGAACTTTATGCACTTTTGTCAGGGCTTCCTTAGAGTCATGCTTGAGAGGGAGTTCGGCCTCGCTTGCGCCGAACTTCATTTCGATGATGAGCTTTGAGGGGGAGTTCGGCCTTGCTTCCGCCAAACTTCATTCCGATGATGAGCTTTGAGGGAGAGTTCGGCCCTCGCTTGCGTCGAACTTCATTTTCGATGATGAGCTTTGAGGGGAGTTCGGCCTTGCTTCGCCGAACTTCATTCTGCTTTTCCGCGAAACCTTCCACGGAAGAACTTCATGTCCCTTTATCGGGGCTTCCTTAGAGTCATGCCCGAGAGGAGTTCGGCCCCGCTTGCACCGAACTTCATTCTGATGATGAGCTTTCAGGGGGAGTTCGGCCTTGCTTCCGTCGAACTTCATTCCATCTTCTTGTGAAATCTGCAGAAGAACTTCATGCCCTTTTGTCGGAGCTTCCTTAGAGTCATACTCGAGAGGGAGTTCGGCCTCGCTTGCATCAAACTTCATTCCGCTTTTTCGCAAAAACTTTTCATGGGAGAACTTCATGCCCCTTTATCGGAGCTTTCTTGATGATGAGCTTCGAAGGGAGTTCGGCCTCGCTTGTGCAGGGAGTTCGTGGACGCGGTCGAACTTTCTGTGGAACCTTCTATGGAAGAACTTCATGCCCCTTTGTCGGGGCTTTCTTGGAGTCATACTCGAGAGGGAGAGCCGAACTTCATTCCGATGATGAGCTTTGAGGGGGAGTTCGGCCTCGCTTGCATCGAACTTCATTCCAATGATGAGCCTTGAGGTGGAGTTCGGCTTTTCTTCCGTTGAACTTCATTCCGATGGTGCGGGAGAACTTCTACTCTCCATTTATTCTTTCTTAGGGTGATTGGTATGCCCAAATGCTCTTCCTTAAGGTCGGTTCGTCGCATCCTCATGGTGGATTTGCTGACAAAGTCCCCACTGGGGGTTGTCATACGACCAGCATCATCTCGGCGGGGCCACGAATCCAACCAATAGGTTGAACTGCTCCACATCTGCGGTGGCTTTGTGTGGAACTTGGATCGTCCGGACTGAAATGGGAGTAGATGGACCTGACGCGCAGGCCAACAATCACCGAGTCGAAGCTCTCCTAGGAGGCATTTTCTCTTCGAAAAAGAACTCTAGTGAGGAAGAAGAGAGATCTCCAAAGAGGAAAGAAAAAAATCATCGTCGAGCACTCCTTTAAGAATAAGAAAACCTCGGATGTTCATGCCCTTCCTCTAGCATCAATCTATTGGTGTAGAAATCGATCATCGTCGGATCCGGCTGGAGCGGTGGTGGACGAGGTCACCGTCGGAACCTGCAAAACAAAGTCCCATCCGAAGTCGATGGGGGGTGGCTCCGATAGGACCCTCCGACGATCAAGTCAGCTCTAGCCAACAGGAATGGAGTGCTCGAAAATGATTTCCACAGAGTTTAGAGTAGAAGAGAACTTAGAGCATAAAAATCAGAGGTTAGTGATTAGAAGATAGCGTATCTAGAGGATCCTTTTTATAGACGGAGCTTGATGGTGATAGCTGCAGCTGTCTGATGGTGGGTCGCTCGAGGCTGCATCGAATTTGATGCGGAGAGGATGGTGTCGTCAGATCGAAAGCGACAGCCATGCCGTCCGATAGTGGTGGACTGCTCGAGGTCTGGCGAAGCTACTGTAGCCTCATCTATGGTAGACTGACGGTGACCGTTCGTCCAGCTTTAATAGCCATGGCTCCCAGAAAGCAGGCATTGATCGATGGACTTTGGCATATATCGATTTTAGAGAAGTTCGGCCAAGGGGAAGCTCGGAAGGAGTTCGGCCGTTGGGAGTTCGAAGGAGCTCGGCCGACTGAAGGGACGGCCGCTTGAGGAGTTCGATCGAGGGACGACTGTCGAGGAGTTCGACCATTGGGAGTCCGAAGGAGCTCGATCGCTGGAAAGTTCGGCTAAGACCCGACCGCTGAGCAGTTCAATCGGCCCTAAGAGTTTGGCTAAAATTCATCCGCTGAAGCTCTTCCGTGGCTACTGGTTGCATTAGGCTGAGCATCGAACTAGACTTCAAAAAGAGCAGGGTTTATCCCCAACATCATTCTTGGCCGACTTGGTCTAAATGCGCTTCGGGCGGTGGTATCGATCTATTATTTGAAGATGAAATTTCCGACAAATCATGGGATTGGAGAGGTTAGGGGAGACCAAGCTTTGGCGAGGCACTGCTACTCGATCGCCCTACATAAGGGAGAGCAGTCCGACTCTTATCTTGTTGATGAATTGGACGTTCGAAACAACCTCATTGAAGAACGGGGCGAGTCTATGGAGGACCTCATCTCTGTGCCCTTAGACGACGGAAACGTCGAGCATGCGATACAGATCGGCTCCAACTTGACAGACGAAGTTCGGGAGCAACTTATTATCTTTCTCAGAAAAAATGCAGACGTCTTCGTCTGGACCCCAGCAGATATGCCAGGAATTGATGCCGAGGTCATAGAGCATCGATTGGCTGTCGACCCAAGGCATCGGCCGATAAAAGAAAAGTTATGCCACCACGCCCTGGAGAGGCAGAAAGCCATCGCTGAAGAAGTAGACAAGCTCTTCAAAGTCGAATTCATTCGGGAGGTTAATTATCCAACCTGAATCTCAAATGTGGTCCTCATCAAAAAGGCGAACAACAAATGGAGGATGTACATTGACTTCAAAAAACTGAACAAGGCCTGTCCAAAAGACAGTTATCCTCTACCCAGGATTGATCAACTAGTGGATGCGACTTCGGGCTACGAGCTCCTCACCTTCATGGACGCCTTCTCTAGTTATAATCAGATCTGGATGGCACCTGAGAATGAAGAGAAGATCGCTTTCATTACTGACCGTGGTCTTTATTATTACAGGGTCATGCCCTTTGGGCTCAAAAATGCAGGGGCAACATACCAGCGTTTGATCAATAAGATCTTCAAGAAGCAGATCGACCGCAACATGGAGGTGTATGTGGATGATATGCTCGTTAAAAATTGAGCTTCAACAGACCACCTCACCGATCTTGAAGAGACCTTCGGTGCACTCAGGAAGCATAAAATGAAACTGAATCCGACCAAGTGTGCCTTTGGCATAACCTCAGAAAAGTTTCTGGGGTTCATGGTGTCAAGACGTGGGATTGAAGCAAACCCCGAGAAAATCCGAGCCATTCAAGAGATGATCGCCCCGAAAACGATCAAAGAAGTTCAGCGCCTGATTGGGAAGGTGGCATCCCTAAATCGTTTTGTCTCGAGGTCGGCCGAACGATGTGTGCCTTTCTTCCAAATTCTCAGGCAACCAAAGAACTTCTGCTAGACAGCGGAGTGCCAATAGGCATTCGAGAAACTTAAAAACTATCTCGGCTCATCTCTATTACTGGCAAAGCCCGAACCTAGAGAAAAATTATTCTTGTACCTGGCTGTCTCCCCAGTGGCCCTGACGGCAGTCCTGGTCAAAGAGAAAGCGAAGATGCAACGATCGGTCTACTATGTGAGCCAGATCTTGAGGGATGCGGAGATCAGGTACTCAAGTTTAGAAAAATTGATTTACTCTCTTCTAATTGCTGTCCAAAAACTCCGACCTTATTTTCAGGAGCACACCATTATGGTCCTCACGGATCAACCAATAAAAGCAGTCCTGCACCGAGCAGACGCTTCTAGGAGAATCGCAAAATGGACAATCGAGCTCATAGAGTTTGACATCAACTACCGACCCAGGCCATCGATCAAGACCCAGATATTGGCGGATTTTATGTTAGAATGTACCATTCCAGTCGAACCCAAGCCTAAATAGAATGAGACCAGCGCCCTGCTATCGCAGTCGAACTTTTCTGAGGAAAGTGTTGATCTCTCCGAAGGCTTTTGGGCTCTGTATGTGGATGACTCGTCCAACTCCGCTAGAGTTGGTGTGGGGCTGGTCTTAATTAGTCCTGAGGGCGTCGTCACTGAGTACGCACTGCGCTTCGAGTTTCCTACAACCAACAATAGGACCGAATATGAAGCGCTGATCACCAGATTAAAAATAGCGAAGGAATTAAAAGTATATCGGCTTCAAGTCTTCAGTGATTCCCAGCTGGTGGTATGCCAAGTTAATGGTAGCTATGAGGCACGGGAGAACAGTATGGTGAGAAACCTTGGGAAGGTGAGGGATTTGATCCCGGCCTTTGACAGTTTCGACATCTGACAAATTTCGAGGGTAGAAAATGTCAGAGCCGGTCTTCTTTCTAAGTTGGCCACTTTAGCCCCGGCCGAGCTTCCTAAAGAAGTATTCTTGGAGGTTCTAAAGTGCTCGACCATAGAGGAACCCTAGATCATTTTGCATACGAAATTCGAACCGAGCTGGATTGACCCATTGATTGCCTACCTCAAGGAGGGGGTCCTTCCTCATGATCTGAAAGAAGCTCGGAAGCTCAGGAATCAAGCCTCCCGCTACATTTTACATGTAGGCAAATTGTATAAGAGGTCATACTCCCTTCCGCTACTGAGATGTCTCCGACCTTCAGAGGTCGACCTCGCACTCTGGGAGGTGCATGAAGGACTCTGTGGAAGTCATGTAGGTGCCAGATCCCTATCGCAAAGACTACTTCGGCAAGGGTACTATTGGCCGACCTTATTTCACGATTTCATGGAATATGTGAAAAAGTATAATCGCTGTCAGAAGAACGCAAATGTACAAAGATAGCCGGCCTCCGAGCTTGCTCCGCTAAGTGCACCTTGGCCATTTACATAATGAGGAATGGACATACTTAACCCTTTTCCGACGGCATCCGAGCATGAAAGTTCCTCCTAGTTGCGATCGACTATTTCACCAAGTGGGTCGAAGCCGAACCACTAGCGAAGATTACTGAGGCCAAGGTGCAGGACTTCATCTGAAAGTCACTTGTCTGTCGGTTCGGTCTGCCCCGAACCCTTATAACCGACAATGGGCGACAGTTCGCTGGGGCGGGATTCATCGAGTTCTGCGAAGGACTAAATATCTCCCATCGCTTCACATCGGTGGCTCACCTATAGGCCAATAGGAAAGCTGAGGTGACCAACCGAACTCTGCTGCAAGGCATCAAGATAAGGCTCGACAGTGCAAAGGGAGCCTGGGTGGATGAATTTTACCACATCCTCTGGGCATACCGAACTACACAAAGGATGCCGATTGGAGAAACACCTTTCGCCTTGGCCTTTGGCATGGAGGCAGTTATCCCGATCGAACTTAAGCTTCTGTCTGCACGAGTCGTGGGCTTCAACAAGCAGCTCAACCCTCAGGACCTCAGAGTTAACCTCGACCTGCTGAAAGAAAAAAGGAAGGAAGCCCACATCCGGATGGCAACCTACAGACGAAAAGTAGCCCAGTACTACAACTCCAGAGTTAGAGGTAAGATGTTCAGAGTGGGGGACCTAGTGCTTCGACGAGCCACCGTCTTACAGCCTCAGAGCCAAGGAAAGCTCATCCCAAATTGGGAAGGTCCGTATGAAGTGGTGGAGGTTGTCCGACCCGAAACTTATCGCCTGAAGGAGCTTGAAGGAATAATGTTTTTCCGACCTTGGAACTCAGAAAATCTGAGGATGTATTACCAGTAAACTATCTTTAATAAGACTCCTTCATTTAGTATTATTATTTTCTGGTGCAAGAATTACATGATAATAGGAGAGAAACGAGCGAAAGTGATCCGTTAGGAACAGAAGGAGAACCTCATCCTAATGCGAGCAAAGTCGAAGGCCTCGTTCACCATAGACGAGATGGGGGGAGAGGCCCTCACAACGGTCCTTATGTGCCTCCACAACCCGTTAGGAATAGGAGGAGAACCTCGTCTTAACGCGAGACAGCCCATTAGGAACAGAAGGAGAATCTCGTCCTAATGCGAGCAAAGTTGAAGGCCTCGTTTACCTTAGACGAGATGGAGGGAGAGGCCCTGACAATGGCCCTTACGTGCCTCCACAGTCTATTAAAAACAGAAGGAGAACCTCATCCTAACGCGAGCAAAGTCCAAGTCCGAGCTCCGAAGTCTACAGGAGATAGGATCTCCATCAACTTTGGCCACAAGATGAGATCTCCCCCGAGGTAACCTCTTGGGCAGGAGATATGATCCTCCGAACTTCAACTTCAATGGTGCGAAGCCCGGGAAAAAAAAAAAAAAAAAAAAAAAAAAAAAAAAAAAAAAAAAAAAAAAAAAAAAAAAAAAAAAAAAAAAAAAAAAAAAAAAAAAGGACTTCGGCAGTCACCTGTTTTGGTACTTCCTTCCTTCGAATTTCAAACTCGAAAGTGGAGGGACTATTATTGGGGATAAACCCCGCTCCCACCGAAGTCCAATCAAATGCTTAGTCGACAATGCAACCGGTAGTCACGGAAAAGCTTCAGTGGACAAGCCTTAGCCGAACTTCTTGCGGACTTCTTCAGCAGCCGGGCTTCTACGGAAGTCGGACTCCTCCAGCGGTCAGGCTTCTACGAAAGTCGGACTTCTTGCGGACTTCTCCAGCGGCTGGGCTTCTACGAAAGCCAGACTCCTTGCGGATTTCTTCAGCGGTCGGATTTCTACGAAAGCCGGACTCCTTGCAGACTCCTCCAACGATCGAACTCCTCAATGGCCGAACTTCTACAGACTATCGACAAATTTCTACAGGCGATCCCACTACTAAATGGTTACACGATAATAACAATCGGTATTTATCAAGTCAATAACGATCGGCATTGATCAGGACAGTTACGACAATCATTAATCAAGACAGTTACAACAAGCTCCGCCTATAAAAAGGATCCTCCAGATACGCTTAGGCCAGATTCTAAAAACTCTTCTCTCCTCTTCGAAAATCTGTCGAACTCCATACTGAGCACTCCATATCTGTTGGCCAGAGCTAACTTGACCGTCGGAGGGCTCCGTCGGAGCTACCCCCACCGACTCCAAACGAAATTTTATTTTGTAGGTCACCGACGGCGACCTCATCTTCCTCCACTCCAGTTCGATCCGACGTCAACCAAATTCTGTATCAACAATTATAATCTTTAAGAATAAAAGATCGATTTTTCAGAATAATTTATCTTATATCTAAACAAATAATTACTCCAACATTCTTCTCCCATTCATCTTTAGTTAATAAACTCACTAGACTACCAAATTCTCTTAAAAGTTGAGGCCCATTTTTACCATCAGCTACTTCTCAATCTCCTCCGAGAACTAACTACCCTACCTGCATTTTTTTTTTTTTTTGAAAGATAAATACTCCAAAAGCCTAAACGAGCCGTGTAGGACCAAATGAGATCTCAAATGCCCTAATGAATTAATGAGCCTTCTCTTGGGGTTCTTCTATTGACAACCTTCCAAAGACACACCTTTTAACCTTTGTCTCCGAACTCCAACGTTGCAACACAGTCCGTCCGTCCGCTTCCAGCTTCATCTAGAATTTAGACCGTCATTCCCACACGTTGTCCATGTGATCAAGATTATTTTTTAGTTCGGTCTCAATCATGTCTAATCTTAATATTTCGTGGAAGGTCACCGAGCTGAAGAGAACGAGGTAAAAGTTTCAGCATTCGATGTGCTCCACCGTGCGCATAACGGGCAGATTAAAGATGGACCTCCACCACCTCCGGTCTCTCCCGAGGTAATACCCGGACAGGTGGGCTTGTTTGACCGGTCAACGAACTTTGTAGTTACTTTTGAGACGAGAGAAGGGGGGATGGATGGAATCGTGGAGCCTCCGACACGCCGCATGTTAGACACGTGTGGAGGACCCGGCAACTCTTGCTGTCTCCGATCCGGCACCATCCACTGCTAGCCACGTTGGTGTCTGCTTGCTCTCACGTGGGCGCGCGTGCGGGGAGGAGAAGGACCCGACACGTGGATGGATATGATCGTCTCCTAGCTGTTTGGTCTCTTTCAGCAAACAGCCTCGTGTTTGGGCTATAACGTGGATCCAACCGCAAGTTAATTCATGGATCACGTGACAGGATATGGACTTTGGATCCTACTCTGTTTGCGTGTGTTGTTATCTAAGAAATATTACACTGGTTAATCCCTTATCTTGCAGCAAGAAAATGTTAGAGATCCAAATCTAATTACCAAAGCATTCCTTGCACCGCCATTTCACATGCGCTGCACCAATGCCTTGCTCATTTTTGTTTGTTCAACCAAATCTTATATCATTGCTCTTGGGGCCTAGATAAAGATTTATTAGGGCTAGTCTGACTCAAATAAATTTATTTTTTTAAAAATTCTTTTAAGGATGCTGGAATTGTCAAGAGTCTAGAGTGTAGAAGATATTTGAAGCACCGATAATGATCACTGATTTTATTAGTTGGGCTAACTTAGGACTAGGTTGTATCTTTCGAAAAAAGAATTCATCTTACTTCGCATAAAACCACCATTGAATCACCTACCACTAGAGTCTCAAAGTGATTCAAACTCTATCATCTAAACATCGTATAGATGTCATGGTGCGCAAGTGATGATCCAATTATGGATTCACTCAAACAAAGATGAGTTCTTTCGCATGAAAGATACATCTTTATCCTCGCAATCTTTTTATAAAAAAAACAAAAATAAAAAAATTTGAAAGTAGGTACAATAAGTCACCAACATTAAAATAATCAAAAATAAAAAATAATTATATAATATTTTTTTAATTATTTCAACTCAATTTTATAGATCTATAATCATCCAAGTATTTCGTTCTAGAACCATCTTTTATATTATGAAAATTATATAAATATTAATTGAAACAATAATAGAGTGCAGAGCACAATCCATGCTAAAGCAAGTGGTAGAAAAAGAAAAAAAATGCTATTTTTAATTTGTAAACCATAGACTTTTTAATTATTAGTAATTAATTTATAAAAAAATAAAATCTATGATAATTGAATAACATATCATTAATTCTTTTTGGAGAAGAATTTGAATAATTAATTAATAACGAAAAATGATGAGTAATTAAAAAATAATTTGAATTTTTATGAAAATAGCGTATGTATATCTCAGCAGCTTGCTTATTTGAAGTCACTCTTACACGACCAAAACTTAAGACAGAAATTCTTTTGTCTAACTTCTAAAATCATGAGGGCTCTAAGTGAAGTTTCAAGTGCTCGAACACCATCAGCATGACTCAAAAGAACACGTTCCAGTTGTACCCTCCAAACAAAAAGAGGAGGAAAAAAAAAAAAAAAAAAAGGAGAAAAGTTGTGGAGCTTTCAATGCTTCTTTTAGAAAGTGCCCTCGGGCCAAAAGTAAGAATCAGAGAGGTGCTAACGAAATATGATGAGGATCATGTGAGAGTGAATTATCAAAAAAAAAAAAAAATCTAGATGCTTTGCTTAAATCTTAGCAAATATATGGGCAGGGGATGATGCCGAGAAATTATTCCTTACATTACAAATGCCACGTAGTCTTATATGCCATCAATCACAAAAGTTCACCCTCATAACGATGCATCGAGGATGGATAGGATCCATGAGTAACCATAATTGATGGCATGGCATGGCTGCATAGCGCATGCAGTACAAAAGTTCAATAATTTTTTAGATGATAACAGAATAATCATGCAACATATGCCAGCAAGATCTTTTCTATTTAGAAAAAATCATCATATTTTTTAAATTAACTTTACCAAATCTATATCAAGATCCTAGAACACGACAAACGATTGATTTGCTTTCACATTATTAAAGAGTCAACTAGCCCAAACTGGAGCCATTTAGGTGACTGTTAGGTTCGGTGGGAAGCATCAAACCTCTATTTCAAAATTCAAACCACCACCAATTATCATAGCATTATTTGCGCACTTGCTTGCCTTAAAACGGACGTGACAATATCATGCAGTAGGCAGGCTGTCTTTAATCGATGTGACAATACCATACTAGGAAGGCACCTGGAAGCATTATCGCCCCATCTTGATCTAGACCATCTCCAATTCACTTCTCAATCCTCGCAGAACAACAGGAACCCTACAAGAATTAAATTGAAAAAATAAAAACAACACCACATCCGAGCATAAAAACCTAAAATCCAAAGCATAAAAATAGACGATCATGCTTTGTTACTATGCATTTAGACAGCATGACGTCAAGTGACCTTTGTCACCATTTTGTTGTTTTTTCCAGGGTGCACACGTTGCCTAAACTTCAACATTCCAAGAAGCTAAGCATCAACTATACCCATCTTGCATTCACCCCAAAGATTGAAAGGAGGTAAATCGCTAAATGGGCTGGATTCTCCTCCAATTGGACACTCTTTGTTTGCCAATTTACTACGTGGAACTTTTATAAGCAAAACCTCCCGTAAAAAATAAAAAAAATAAAAAAATAAATAAAAGGGCGTGGGGGAAATACACGAGGGGGGAATCTTTTTATCGGCCGAGCGTCGCGGTGGTCCCCACCGCCGCATTGAGAACCGTGACAAAAGGAGCCGATATAATATAAAAAAAGTAAAAATTGAAATTATTGAAAAGTAAAAAAATTCAGGGACGGAAAGATTGTAATTATCAATAATATATATTAAAAGTTAACTATTTATAAAAAGAAGATGGGGCAGAGAGGGAGGGAGACTTTGTGAAAGGGAGACGAGATCGGGGAGAGTGGGATGAGGGGTTTGGGATCTGAGAAGGAGTTGGAAGGATTTTAGGAGGCAGAGAGGAAGAAGGAATGAGGATTTGAGAGCAATTTGAAATCCTTGAGTTCTCCTACTGCTTAAATTTGGAGTTTTAAGGAAATATTGGATTTGTATGTTTTATTTTTAGTTCAAAGATGGAGGAGGATTGGATTTTTGTTGCGTCCCGAGCATAATCCACGCGGCTTTCCCCTTTTTCCCTTCTTTTCTTTGATTTTTCTTTTCAGATAAATATTGGTTGTTGAATTCCATAAGGAGGAAGTATTGAATGAGGGATCCATTCCATCCTAATCCGAAAGATAAAGTAGGAAGAACGGAGATGGAAAGATTTTTCCCTTCTGTAATTCATTTGATTCCTTGCACCAAATCCAGGAACGTATAGCACTTGAATGCCAAATCTCTAGTTTTTTCCATTCAGTTTGATGGTTTCCTGTTGCCATCCGCGCATAGAAAACCCTAGTATTCTGTGGAGATGTCGTTTAAGAGCATGGTGCGAGAGCTGAAGGAGATGAGGGACGGGATTGGGAGCATGTCGAGGAGGAGCGGAAGAGCGGCCTCCGGCAACGGCCGGGGATGGGCTTCGCGGCCACAGGCGCTTGGCCTCCATAGCCTCCATCACCCCTCCCACTGGTGGCCGGAGCGGCAGCAGGGGAAGTGGGCGGACCTGCCGACGGAGCTGCTGCAGGACGTGATAAAGAGGGTGGAGACAAGCGAGGCGTCGTGGCCGGCGAGGCGGCACGTGGTGGCGTGCGCCGCCGTTTGCCGGTCGTGGCGGGAGGTCACCAAGGAGATCGTACAGACACCCGAGAAGTGCGGTCGGATTACCTTTCCCATCTCTCTCAAACAGGTATCTTCTTCTCCATTCTCTAAGGATCTGATAAAAATCGCATTTTTTACTCAGATTTGGGGATTGGATTCGGTTTTTGCTAAAAAAGATTGGATTTTTATCTGATTTTTGATTGATTGGAATAGCCGGGGCCGCGGGATGCACCGATCCAGTGCTTCATCAAGAGGGAGAGGGCAACGGGAACCTATCACTTGTATTTGGGACTTACCCCTTGTGAGTTATCTAGCTTTCTCTGATTCTGTTCTTGTTGATCTTTGATCTATTTTTTTTCTTTCTTTTCATATTTCTCTTTGGTTGTGAGATTCTCATGTTGCAATACTTTCAAGGAAACTCGTATTGCCTCCCATGATTTTCATATGATGGTAGGTTGTGTTTAGATTTATTTCGAAGTAAATTGTACCCTGATGTTAATGTTTGTATGAAGTTCAGAGATTGACTAGTCCAATTCTCTTCATTGTTTTACCAACTATTTTTGTAATTCAAGTAGGTGACCGTGTTGACCGTAAACCAGAGGCAGGTCGATAAAATGATGTGATGTTACCATAGATATAGTTTACAGAGTATTGTGATGGTTAACAGAATAATGGTAACACCTTTTATGTTTTGAAAATACATAGAAGTGGCTAGTTTCATTGTGTTAAATCGCTAACACAAGGAAGGGGATTTTATTAGATCTCCAAACGGGATTATTTGCACGTCTAAAATCAAGATTTTGTTGAAGAACCTTCATCAATTATTTGTAAATATTGGTGATATTAAGAGAAAGGAGAAGCCAGTCAAGAGTTTCAGTTATAAAACTGCAAATGCTAGTGAGTTTTGATTTTGGTTTTGGATGAGTAAATGTTGACTGATTTTGCAGCACTGCACGGGGAGAACGGGAAACTTCTGCTTTCAGCGCGCAAGATCAGACATGCAACAAGCACTGAGTATGTGATTTCGCTGGTCCTAGATGACTATTCTAGAGCTAGCAGTACCTATATTGGGAAATTGAGGCAAGTGTTGTTGTAGGTTCTGCCATAAGTTGCTTCTTCATTTTCTTTACCAACTTATAGTGGTCTATTGGAATTTCAAGCAGGTCAAATTTTTTGGGTACAAAGTTCACGATTTATGACAGCCAGCCTCCCTGTGATGCTACAGTTAGATTAAACAGTTCAAGTCGAAGGATTCACTCAAAACAGGTCTCTCCAAGAGTACCTGCTGGCAATTATAATGTTGCTACCATCACTTATGAGCTCAATGTCTTTCGAACCAGGGGGCCAAGGAGAATGCATGTCATGATGCATTCAATTCCAGCCTCGGCAATTCAAGAAGGGGGAACGGCACCAACTCCCACTGGCTTCCTTCACCCGCCTGATGAACAACCCTCGACTTCATCACTTGCAAAGCTGAAGGACCCAATAGTAGAGTTCTCTTCTACAAGCCTTGCTGAGCCACCAATGCCTGCTACGGCAACATGTGAGCCACTGATTCTAAAGAATAAAGCACCTAGGTGGCATGAGCAGCTCCAATGCTGGTGCCTGAATTTCAGAGGCCGAGTTACAGTAGCTTCTGTCAAGAATTTCCAGCTTGTTGCTGCTGTGGATCCCTCCAACCAGGTTTCTCTCGCAGAGCAAGAGCGAGTTATACTTCAGTTTGGGAAAATAGGAAAGGACATCTTCACAATGGATTACCGGTATCCGCTTTCTGCATTTCAGGCATTTGCTATCTGTTTGAGCAGCTTCGACACAAAGCCTGCGTGTGAATGAATAATTGAGACATGCTGAAGCTCATTTGATATTCCTAGATTGTTTGCTACTCAAAATCTGATGTTGTAAATGTATTGTCCATAGACCGCTCTTGGCTTATCGGCCTTTATCGCTATGCAGCTAGTGTACATGTGCTGCTTGTATCTGGGAGCAAAGTTGGACATGGGAGGTTATTGTCTCAAATATGTTTTGATAATTGTCTGCAAAAGAGATGAAACTTGGCATGCTCTTTGATGTGTTTGTAACCGTCATGCTTTGTGATTTTGTTACCGATCATGCAGAGATTATGTGGAACTGAGTCTATTTCAGAAAGGATATTATCAGTTATGTACTTGCTTTCCACTAATTGAGGATATTTGATTTGTCAATACAATGTTTAGGACTACAGACTCAAATATTTCACATTATTACAGTCATCAAACATAATTTTCTACTGGATGGCAGGTAACATTGCTGAAACTGGCTCAAGCCCGACTTTTTTATTTTTTTTTTGAGCCAGCATTGTAAGGAAAAAAGGAAAAATGAATTGCTGCTGTAATAGCTGCAGCTCATTACATTGCTGTTTTGTGCAGTTGTGAATGCTGGTTTCACGCCCCTCTTGTTCCTTCCCCGACTTGCCTTGCCTTTGCATTACTGTTAGTTGTGGAGATGCCATCAAGATCACCCTTCCCCTTCTTTTTCTCTTTGCGGTTAAAGCAACATCCATGCCGCTGTGGCTTCTGAGGGTTCTCTGGATCACTCTCACTAGATTCCATGAAGAGAGGTCGAAGGCATCGTCTTCTAATTCTGGGCTTATGGGAGGGTTTCTGGTCTGGTGTTATGCTGGGGGCTGTCTTCTGTGGTTCAAGGGGCTCTATTTGTCCCCTCAAATTTGCAGCCTCCAGTTTCTTGCTTGATAGCTTCATATGAATGCCAGGGTCTCTTGCATTACAGGTACTGTCATGCACGGTTGAGTTGTTGATGCTTTGCACATTGCTATTAATGCTTGCTGTAATTGCTGAGTTTTCATTACCTCGAGGATTCCACCTTCCCTTGACATTATCACTGCTTGCCTCAATATCGCGCTTATCATGCTTGAATCCCCTGTGAACATGGGTGGCTGAACCTATAACCATGGATGCTCCATTGTTTTCACCTGCTAAGGTTATCATACTCACTGCTTGTCCATTTCCTATCCTCTTTGAGTGCCCAATGCTCGAATTCTGGACCACTCTAGACAGCCCTTCCTTGATCTCCCTCTCAAAGGGAGCTCGCTCACCACTGAAGAATGAAGCATATGACATGGTGGAGATTCCAATTTTATGCTCTTTTCTGCTGGAACCATCTTGTGTTGGCTTATATCCGGCCACATTCTCTTGCTTCCTAGAATGCTCAGGTTTTGAGCTTCTATGTTCTTCTATGATATCACCGGCCTTCAGTGAAGATCTGGTTGGTTTGGTATCAGATGCTATGCTGGATAGCTTGGCTTCCATTCTTTTTTCAGGTTCATCGCTTGCTTCAGCTTGAGGTTCCTGGGTCCGTTTTTCTGACTTTATTTTGGACTTATCTTCATTCAGTCCTTTGGCATGTCTGCCTGGTTTGAGGTTTTCGGTTGGATTTTTCTCTTGGTTAGCTTCTGCTTTTGTTTTAGGCTGCTCTTTTGAATCTATTTCAGAGTTCTCTTCTGACTTAAGGAGTTTGCTAGGCTGCATGTCTAGTTTTGATTCTGGAAATTTTCTGGGTTTTGCTTCTTCGGTTTCCTTAGGTTCCTTTTCAGATGTTGAGGGGTATGGACTAGGAGTGGCATCAATTTCTGCTGGAAAATCCTTCGCCAGAGAACTAACAGAATTTTGTTTGGACGCTAGATCTCGTGTAGGTTGGTTATTTTGTGGCATATAAGCTGGCTGGATTGGATTCATTTCTTGTGTTTGAGAAATGGTTTGTGTCTGTAATTCTGGCTGCGGTTGTGTAGGTGATTTGGTTTGTACTACAGGCTGAGATTCCCGGGGCAGTAGATTTGATTCGTTTGAATGTGAAATACTTCCAGTTGGTGATTTAGGTTGTGGGGAAGGAGGCAGAGGTTGTGATGGGAGCTGAGACGACTCCTGAATTGCTACTGGTTGAGGCTGGGAAGCTCTTTTTGATGGTGATCTAGAAGCATTCTGAATTGCAGGTTGTTCTTTTGAATCTAACGTAGATGGCTGTGAGGGGTGAGATGCTTTCCTGGCTACCATTGGGGACTGCACCTGCAAGCGAGATGGTGATGACTGTTGTTCTTTTCGATCGCCTGGTGGAGATTGAGATGGTTTTGGTCTTGCAGCTTGAATTGCTGATGCTGGTGGGGATTTTGATGGTGTCTGAGATGGGGATTGAGGTTGATCTGGAGGCAATGGAGTAGATGCTGGAGTTTGTGTCAAAGGTTGCTGCCGAGGAGGAGGGAGGGTTGAATTGGCCCAGAAAGGAAGCCGAAGGTGAAATGGCCGGGATCGGTTGGGTCTGTCTGCCATGACTACCCTTGGAAAAGAAAACAAGATTTTGATGAACAGGCAACAGAT